>JAADVY010001052.1:0-10438 GCA_023336035.1 Pythium plurisporium
GGGTGGCGCGAACACCGAGTCATGGAATCAATCTGTAACTGTATACTGGTATGCATCCTCCGTCTATTGATGTAAATAAAATAACATCTGGACTATTTGGCGATATTATGAGTTTTCTGCCCACCCATCCAAACCAGTTCGGCTTTCCCGCCAGCAAAGGGCAACATGGGTCGTCACGGCGGCCGTGGTGGTGCTCCTCGCGGGCCTCCGCGCGCGTTCCACGGCGCTCCGCATCACGCTCCCCATGCTCCACACGCTGCGACAGCACCTCCGCTTCCGCCTCATGGCGGTCCGACGGCCGGAGGCTTTGGAATGCCGGCGCAATCGCATCCGCAGTATCCTCCTCGCCCGCATCACCCCCCACCGCCGCCGCCGCCTCCTCTTCCTTCCAGTTCCTCGGCGACGGCAGCGCTGGACCGCGACGTCGGTGCGTTTATCAACTCGCTGCGTGCGAGCCGCTCGGACGCCGCCGCGCCGCCCAATGCGCTCAACGTGCGCGACGCGATCCACGCCATTTGCACGCAGTTTGGTACGTGTGGGTATTTCTCCGTGGGTGGCCGTTGTGGGTCGCTAAATGGATACTGGATGAAATGGTAGGCACGCACGCGTACGAGGCACTCAGCAGCGCCGCGCGGCCGCAGCTGCCGGCCTGTCTGCGTGCGCTGCAGACGCAGCACGAGCGCGTGTGGAGCTTTGTCACGTGTTACCAGCACGCGCGGCGTCTCCACACGCTGTACGAGTGCCATCAGGCGTTTCTACACCACGAAGGCATCCGCCACTTTGCCGAACTGGGCATTGGCAACTCGTTTCTCCACACCGAGGCCGTGCAGACGTTGTACCACGCACCGGCGAGCATCTATCGGCTCACGACCATGGACGTGCTCTCGGCGTTTCGCCAGTTTGAGCACGTCATGGGCCACGATGCATTTGCGCCGACCAACAACAGCCACCACCAGCACCCGCGCGCCCCGCAGCGCATCGACCGCGAGCAGTTCAAGCAGTTTCTCGCGCAGCAGCGGCGCCAGCCCAGCGCTGAAGCCATGGGGTTGTTCATTGCGCCCGACGGGTTCGGACCGTACATCGCCATGCTGCGACGCATTGCCAAGAAGGAGCAGCGTGAGATGCACGAGTTGCAGGAAGAGTTCAACAAGGGCATCGCCGACCGGGTGTTCGAGCTTTCCAAGGAGAAATTCTCGGCCGAGAACCGTCAACAGGCACTGGCGGAGTTGCTTCAGCGTACCAATGAAGAACGTGCGACGGAACTAGCGCGTGCGGATCCGTCGGTGGGGGTTGCAGCTGCGTCAGCCTCCTCTGCGAAGCGGTTGAGTGCGAAGAAAGCGACGGCGACGCTTTCGTCCCTCTCGCTGGAGATTCTGAACCGCGTGACCGACGTCGACGTGTATTTGGACAATATGCTGCGCTGGAAATCTGCCGACGAGCGATACAAGTCGCGGCTTGCGTCCCACACGATCGCCGATACGGACAAGAAGATTCGCACCCAGCTCACGCAGTTTTTGCTGTCGACGCAGAAGAGCCGCCACCACGCGCGTGTCAAGGTTGTCACGTGGGTACTTTGCGGCATTCTTGCAAAAATCCACACACTTCTACAGCTTGACGACAAGATCCCAGAAGCGAAGCCTGCGACGGAACTTGAAGACGACGCAAATGATAAGGGACAGAGTGCAGATGAAGATGAAGAGGACGAAGGTGAGGAGTGCGACTGTTGCTGCGTTGGTGAGGAGACTTGCCGGTGCCACTGCAAGTGCGAATGCCACCAGGATGACAGCGACGATGAGAAGACGAAAGGCGAAGCCAAGAGAGATGAATCAGGTGAAGTAACGAGCCCCAAGTCAACTGATGAGTCGTCACCTGGGTCGCGAAAGCGAAGCCGATCACGAGGCGACAGTGTCGTGGTATCGGTGGATCAATTGAGATCATCATTGGATAGCTTCCTGGCTGAGAATCTCGTCACATCCAAAGACTCGTCCAACATGACAGAGAATGCACTGAAACTGCTAGCGCAAGCTGAGGCCCACATCCGCGCGAAATTTGCGGGATCCGTCGGGAGCTTCTCGCTCCTGGAAGAAGTCGTGAAGGAGATGGACACTATGGAGGTCGTCGATGCCGGTGACCGCGGTGCATTGCAACAGATTATCGAGTGTTTGTGCAACGGTCGCAGCCAATTGAGCGATGCATACGACAGCTCCCGTTCGAGCGTCAGTCAAGACGAACTGTCGGAGTTCATCTCAGACTGTTTGCAGGTTTTACCTCACGGGCCGTCTTCAGATATTCACCAGACAATCATCCAGCAAGCCAGTATACAATTTGGACTCGACCTGACTGACGTCTCTGTGCGGCGTCGGATTCAAGGCTTGATTGACGAGTTATCCAGAGATGGATCAACTGGTCGATCGGACGGATCGATAGTCCATTACACAGCGGCTCTTGCGCTTCCGAAGATCGTTGCTGATGGCACTGTGACGAATGAGCTGTCACTGCTGGAAGACGAGGGATCCCGCGGGCAGGTAATTGCAACGAAAACGATGGAGGCACGCACAGCACTTGCGCAGTGTCCGTACCTTGTTGATGTGGGTGAGTGGACCGGTTGGCTTGCACGCTTTGAACCAGTCTGTGGCTCCTTGCGTACGTTTCTTCGATCGCATGAGATGATTCGTTCCTCTAACGATGATCATGCCACTGGCGCTGCCGAGTTTGTTTGTTGCACTAACGGCCAAGTGATGAAAATACGTGGCAGCGGCGATGCTTCTGCATCGGCGTTGGACACGGTCGAGATCTCGCCTGAGGCGTTTGCTCTCGAGCTTGTGTCTTTGTTTGTGCAGCATCGAGGATCGACGAACGACTTTCCGCGCGAGCTTGTGCTTCTTCACACCCGCGCGATCATCAAACGGATCGAGGGTGCCCATACCAGTCTCGATGTTCGAGCCAAATACATCGTCAACACTATCCTCTCGGTCCCGCATGATTTCGCTTGGTTCATGTGGGAAATAATCGAGGAAGCTGCGCAGGATGCAGATTTGGAAGCGGTGATAGCCCGAAGCTGCCACTCTCGAGTGGAGCGACGGCAACTGCAGTTGCTGGGTCGAGTTCTGGGTAAATCGACGTGGCAGAACCTCTCAGACCAACCCGGCGAGTTGAAGCGTGTACCAGACGCAGTGACGTCGGTAAAGCTTCCAGCGAAATCACGCGATACTGCCCAAGATGCAGTTGGCGAGATTACGACTCCGTTACACTCGCTGGACGAGTCGTCTTCCGAGATATCCGATGTGGTGCTGCCGGAAGCGCAGTTTGATACCGACGTGTGTGAGGCGTTTATTCAGCAGCTCCGTCTGAAGCAGTTTGGTATCGGTCTTGACATTGCTGACGCAGACACGCGCGATGTATTGCAGGCGCAGCATCGTCGCCTCGAGCGAGCGTTGAAGCGACTAAGTGACGAACTATACAGTGAGAAGACCCACTTCGTGTTGGAGCTGCTGCAAAATGCAGACGACAACAAGTACCCTGTGGGCGTTGTACCGCGCGGTGAGTTCGTGCTCACGCGTGATGGATCGATTGTGTTCGCCAACAATGAGGTCGGTTTCAGCGAATCGAATATCCGAGCGATCTGCGATGTTGGTGCATCTACCAAAGAGCATGAGCAGGAAGACAGCCGAAGCATCGGTAAGAAGGGTATTGGCTTCAAGAGTGTGTTCAAGGTCTCCGACGTACCCGAAGTGCATTCGAATGGCTTCCACATCCAGTTCCACGCGAAGGATGATCAAATGGGGCGTGGCTTGGGCTACATTCTTCCGTACTGGATCGATGATCGTGCTCGCTGGCAACAGTTGCCAGGGACAACGTTTGTTTTGCCGCTGAACAACCACAGTATGCAGCGCCAGCGCGAAATCGCAGATTCGTTACTCGCATTCGAGCCATCTGTACTGCTCTTCCTGCAAAAGATTCGAGAACTGCGACTTGAGAACGAGCGCACTGGTGGGCGACTTGCGTACGCAAAGCAGGAGCAAGTGATCGCGACTGGTGGTGACCATGCAGCCACGAATACGACTATCAGTGTTGCGACTCTGCAGGCCGAGCGAGTGATAAGCAATGCCCAAGACGATCTCTCCAAGACGACGGAGCGATGGTTTATCATTCGGCGTCAGCTTGAGATTCCGGATATTCTGTCTGAGCGTGGAAAACACACCGAGATTGCCATTGCGGTTCCCGATCTGGGCCAAGAAGATCAAGATATCGATGACGATGCGCGCTCACCTCTTCAGCACGTCTTCTGCTATTTGCCTCTGCGTTCGTACGGCTTCCGCTTCATTATTCAAGGAGATTTCGAAGTTCCGAGCTCGCGCGAAGCCATTTCGAATGGCAGCGACTGGAATCAGTGGCTGATATCGCAGTACCCTTCTCTGGTACCGTCACTCGTCGGACTTGTCAATGCTGGACACCTGTCGCTTCAAGGGTTGCTTCGTGTGTTGCCTCTCGACAGCGACGTGCAGACTCCGTTCCGTTCGATCGTAGCTGACATCAGCCGAGAAATTCGACAGCTCCCTTGCTTCCCAATCGCAGGAGCTGATGGTGCGGTTTGTGCCAGCGAGACGCTCGACGTCAGTGAGTTTGCTGATGACCCTACAATCGACTGTCTCGTTAACGAGTCGACAATCGTTTCCGGTGCCCTGCAGAAGCGAGTCATGGATCTCACGATTGCGCGATGTATGCCGGCGTTGCTCAAGGCGCAGCTTCGAGTTGAGCGGTTACGTGCATCTCATGTGCTTCGTCTTTTGGCTCATGTCGCTCCGAGACATGACTCGACACTTGTCCTCAATCTGCTGCAACTTCTGGTCAAGCTGTCACGCCACGACCGACATCGAGCCTTACTCCTTCAAGAGCTTCGCCGCATCAAGTGCTTTCCCGTTCGTACTGGTCACTCAGAAGCGTGGATGGCGCTGGCAGATGTCGCTGGCGTTCTCTTTATCCGATCAGTGCACGCTACAAGCAGGACTGCGACGCTGGTGATCGACGAAGTGAGTGTGCTCGCCGATGAGTTTACAACGTCTCTAGAGGCATCGTTTCCAGACTGTCGTCGCTTCTTGGTTGATCAGCTGGGAGTCAAAGAACTCCACGACCATGACCTTGCCGTTCATCACATTCTCCCATCGATTGCCCAGATGAAGAGTGGTTACTCCGACGGAGCTGCGGTGAAGTGGCGTGAACACGTCAAGTTCCTCTCTACGCATCTGATACGCTGTGGCCGAAGTTGCCTATTGCGCGATTCCATCCGCAAATCGATGCACGTTCTCACTTTGTCCGGTCGCGTCGTCCATTGTCAGAAAAACGAGTCGTTGGGCGTCATATTGCCGTCCGATGCGAAGCGACTCGAGGTGTCTGCCGATTGGCTGCAAAGACGGTTGGAAACTGCTGAACCGGCGGCTCAGTTTGACATCGTAGCATTGGCCGACTTGCAGGATGTCGACAGTGACGCTCTACAGACATTGTTCATCGACTGCTGTCAGCTGACCCACTTACTCGACCCAACCGTCAAACGAGCGAGCACCATTCTCAGTCAAGTCGTCCAGTGGATTTCAGGCGAGGAGAATACTATCGTCAAGCGGAGTGTGTCGGCTGAGATCGCGCGGTATATGGATGCAACGTGGAGCAATTCGATTGGGGCAGGGACTGGTACTGCGTGGTGGCAGCGGGCAGCATGGCTGGAAGGGTCGGACGGCATGTTTTACCGTCCGTGTGAGTTGTGGGTTGCCTCTCCAGCGGTTGTAGCTTTGTTCTCGCGTGCAATGGTGCCTGTGAGTAAAATAGCGTTCGAGTCAGAGAGCCTTCGCGCGACGTGGCAACTCAAGATCACACCGACTGTGGAAGACGTCATTTGCGTTATGCAGGGTCTCAGCACCAAAGCTGCCACCATGCTGGATGAGATGGACGTGGATACCACCCAGATGGCTCGGCTGTACACGTATTTGTTGGATCAGAGTCGCGGAGATGATATTCCAACGTCGGCTGCGTTCATTCGCAAGTCGTTCACCTCGTCGCCGTTGATCTATCTTCCACCTGACCATGACTTGGAGCTTCCGGCGCGGTTCGTCGGCCTGCAGGGTGTCGTGTGGTCGAATGGCGGCGGAGCGATCGCATCCGTCGCAACGGCGTTGGATGCGATCTACCCGAAGGCACTCCGCGCATTTTTCGTTGGCGTGTGCGGGGTGGAGCGCAAGCCGACAATCGAGCAACTTCAGCAACAACTGCGGTCTCTGCTCGCAGATGCCTCCGCAATGAGCAAACGGAAGTGGAAAAGCCATGTGCTGCCTATTCTGCAGAAGATTGCAAAGCCACTGACCAAGGGCAAGATGTCGTCGACCCACGAAAAGGCGCTAAAGAAGGTACTCAAGAGCGTCGCTTGGATCCCAGCGTCTTCGGATACCGACAACAAGTTCAAAATGTGTTCGATGAAGCGATCGAAGGATCGACTCATCGCTTTCCCTCATGAGGAGGAGAGTCACGAGATCCTTCGGCTATGCACTTCGCTCAACTATACGGATGAAAGCGATCCTGTCGCTGACTTTGTCGCGATCGATGACGCGGATGTGATGAAGGAGCTCTCGCCGTTGCTCCGTTTGGTCGGCGCCGTCACGGTGCAGGAGAGCTTACTGAGCCGCTCAGCCCACTGGTGTCGCTGGCTCGCAAAACTGGGGTCTTCTGCAACGTCATCGACAGATGCGGAGTCGCAGAGCCGTCGCCGACGCAGCAAGAAATATGGGAAGCTGGTCAAGAAATTGCTAATCGTCTGGGCGACCAAGTGGCGCGACGAGCAAGGTGAAGTCGCGACTCCACTCCGCTCGTCCGAGTTTATGACGGAACTGTCAACTCAGTCGATCTTCCCGAGCAGTCGAAGCGAGCAACTTGTGCGTGGTGTCGACTTGTTTCTCAACGATCAGTTCGACCTGAGTGAAGATCAGTTGCACCACCCTTCTCTTCAAGTACTGAGCCTCTACGGATGGGATCATTTCGTGGCGGTTGACAGCAGCAACGACGGGTCCGAGGCGCGTGTTGTTCAGAAACTGCTGGTTGAGGCTGCACAAGTCCGGTCGCTCTCGCAGCACCTTCACACGGAAGTGGTACTGCTGGGAACGCAACGTGAAGCCCAAGACGAACTGTTCACCGTGGCGTTCCAGCGCTCGCTACGTGTGGCCCAACGAGTGGTGTTCCACCAACATCCGCAGTGCTACGAGGGACTCGACCACCGCGAGCAGCAACGGCTCTTCTCAACTATCCGGATCAAGGAAGTGGATGGCGACGCGCGGGCACTGCAACTGCTGCACCGCGTCGCCACGACCGACTTTACGCTTCGTCAGACCGTGGCGTGTTACCTGGACAAGATCTCCAGCAGTGTGTTCGTCTCGACAGCGAGCGACTCGCCGACGTTACTGTTTGATGTGTTCCGCGAGGTCGCTCGGCGATGTTTCGGACCGACCATTGCGACGAGCGTGGCCAACGTTCTGTACTTGGCATCCATGCAGCCCACCGCCGAGGCACTCGAGGCATGGCTCGTCTCCACACAGAATGTGCCGCCACTCGACGCCCGCGCAGGCTCGACGCTGTGGATCGCAACGGACGAGACGAAGGCATCGAATGCGAGCAAGAAGAAGAAGCGCACGGCCACGCGCGAACAGGATGACGACGCAGAAGTAGAAGATGGAGAGGTGAGTGACGACGAAACCTCCGCGAAGCGAGCAAAGCACCATGCCTGGGACCCCACGCACCAACACCAGCCCGTTGATCCAAGTAACACGGCCTCCTCCACTGGAAGCTGGTCCAATCCACCGTATCATCCACCGGCAGGCGGCTACCATTCCGCCCCAGGTGGGATGAGTGGGTCGTCGTACCCCCATACATCACCGTACGTGGCCGCCGGCGCCGCCACTGGCGCTCTCACGTCGCTCGCGTTCAGCGGTTCGACGACGACGAATGGTCTCAGTGACGAGGAGAAGCACGCGATCGGCCGCTGGGGTGAAGAGTACGTGTACCTACAGCTCCAGCAAAGCTACGCGGACCGCCCCGAGGTCGTGGTCGAGTGGGTGAACGCACAGCAAGAGTCGGGTCTGCCCTACGACATAGTCGTGCGCACGGGCAGCAGCCACGACGTCGAGTATGTCGAAGTCAAGTCGACCAAGACCATGGAGAAGGGCGTGTTTGAGATTTCGATGAACGAACTGGACCAGGCGACGACCCACGGGTCCAAGTACGTCATCTACCGCGTGTTCAACGCCGGCAATGCCTCGCTCTGTCGCGTCGTGCGCATGAAGAACCCGATCGCACTCGTGCGGCAAAAAAAAATCTCGCTGGTGCTGCTGATGCAGTAGCTCCCCTTCCATATCGTAGACTGCATTTCCCGTATCTAAACCATCAACCTTCTAGACTTGCGTTCTTTTGAAATTTACTCTACTAGCCATCGCTTCGCGCTGGGTTGATCTTTTTGATCTAATTAGATCCCAGCAAGAGAACGAGACGCCGAGAAATGATGGCGTGGGGACCGCTGACGCCGCTGCAGGAGCTGCTGGCGCGGGAGGACGCCGTGGCCGACGGAGACAAAGACCGCAAGCAAAGTGACGCGGCGCTCGCGCGGCTGCTCAGCGGCGACGAGCTCAGCGGCGCGATCCAGCAGGCGTCGCTCGCGCAGCTCGACGTGGCGCTCGCCCACGACGCGCTCGCCGTGGAGCGCAAGCCGCTCTGCTTTCTCACGCTGCTGTACGTTTTACCCCCCTACCCCTTGCGTGTAGCGTGGACTGAAACGACTTGTTTAGGACCGCCAAGGCGAGCAAATTGGAGACGTGGGCGTCGCGGAAGAGCGCCGAGGAGAAAACAGCCCAGCGCCACGCGGGCGCGCGGCTCGCGACGCAGTTTGCGCAGTTTTTCAGCCAAGTGGCCGTGTCGGTGGCCGCCAAAGAGCTCAAGCGCGGTGCGTTTTTTTTTGGTGTGTGGAGAGGGCGTGGCCGGCGAGAGGAGATCTCATGGGATTTTTTTTGTGTGTCGTGGGTAGTGAGCCAGTTGGCGGCGCAGTACGTGGCGATCGTCGTGGAGCTGCGGCAGGCGATCCGCGCTGTGTACCCGCTCAAGTCGTTTCTCCGCCGCTTCCACTCGCAGGGCCACTCGACCGTGACGGCGATCCACGCGCATTTTTTTCAGTTGTGTCTCCAGACAAAGTGCTACTCGGCGGCGACCGAGATCCTCGACCAGTGCGGTGGCTTTTTCTTTTTTGTGTGTGTGTGGCCACTAGGCTCGTACACTTACGTGCCTGTGCCGCCATGTTTGTTGTGTTACTAGGCCGCTGTGTGAAGTGCACGCCCAGTCGAACGTCGTGACGGCCGTGGACTTTTTGGGCTACGCGTACTATGGCGGCGTGCTGTACCTCGGCCAGAAGAAGTACCAAGAGGCGATCGATTTGTTTCTCGCGGCGGTCACGGCGCCGGCGGTCGCACTGAGTGTGTTTGTGGTCGAGGCCTACAAGAAGCTCGTGCTCGCGTCGCTGATCCGGCACGGCGAGGTGCCGACGCTGCCCAAGTACACGCCGTTTGTCGTGACGCGCCACTTGGAAGTGCACTGCGCGCCGTACAACGAGCTCGCGCGGGCGTTTGCGGGCGAGCAAAGCGTCGAGAAGGTCGCGACGCTCGCGCAGCTCCACGCGGGCGTGTTCACCAAGGACGCCAACTTTGGTCTCGTCAAGCAAGTCGTCGCCGCGCTCAAGCAACGCAAGCTGCTGCAGCTGCCGCGTACGTACGTGACGCTCGCACTGCGCGAGATGGCCAAGGCCGCGGCGTTGGGCGAGAGCGACGCGGACGCGGTCGCGGCCGAGAAGCTGCTGCTCGAGTTGATCGCACGGGGCGAGATGCGTGCGGTCGTGGACCAGCAGAAGCAAATGGTGACGTTTGTGCTGGACCAGGACGACGAGCCCAGTGAGCAGGAGCAGGCGTCCGTGACGGAGGCGCTGCAGCGCGAGATGGAGAAGATGCTGTTTGTCGCGTCGCAGCTGCGGGCGATGGATACGGACGTGGTGACGAGTGCCAAGTTCCAGCACCGCACGCACAAGGAGAAAGAGCGACGTGCACGCGGCGCGGCGCAGAACCAGGACGATCGCGGTGCGCTGCTCGGCCAGCTCAGTGCCGCGGGCGGAGGCTACGACGCGATGATGGAGTAGCAAGGGTGAAAAACGAGTGAGAGCCATGGTGGCCGCTGCTGAAATGACAGTTTTAACTTTGTGTTGCGATTCGCACCGGTGAAGTAAACCATGTGGAGAACATCTAAAAGCAGTAGATCGGGCTACTGAAGACGTCATCACCCGAGTGTACAACGTGTCATGGGTTCTGAACCCACGCAAGCTCGACACATGCCATTAAAGAGGTCTCCCCTTGTTGACGGATGTGAAACC
>JAADVY010001053.1:0-10432 GCA_023336035.1 Pythium plurisporium
CGACGCCACTACAGTCCATGTCGCAAATCCATATCCTGACCATGTTTTGGTCCACATCGTGCCCATGCCGTAAGTAATGAATTTTCGTCGTAAGCAACGCTAATCAAACGTTTTATTGTCTAGGCCAATCCATCAGTGCGAACTTTCCGAGAACCGCGCTGGTCCGTCGATCCACACAACGACCACATCCACACAACGACCGCGTCCACGGCAACGACACCATGGACGCTAAAGCCGACGGCGTGGAGCGCGCCGCTGATGACGAAGAGCATGCTTCCAACGCCGCGCTGGTGAGTGCTCGTACAGGGATGTTCAACGAAACAGTGGGTCTGACCCCAACGCCCCATGGTTTGTTGGCCCAGAACGAAGTTCCCGACGACGTCCGGCGCAGTCCTCGTATTGCCGCGCGTGTCAAAAATCCTCGGAAGATCATGCAGGACTGGCTCGCGAAGGAACCTCCGGAGACCGTCTCACGCATGGAGCGTGCATCACCCGCTCGATCCCCGCGCTCTCCTGCGCGATCACCTCGCTCTCCTGCGCGATCACCTCGCTCTCCTGCGCGATCACCTCGTTCTCCTGCGCAATCTCCTCGTTTTCCTGCGCGACCCCCTCACTCTCCTCTGCGGTCCCCGTCTCCTCACATCGGATCTCCACATGGCACCGTCGACACGTGGGAAGGTGATGGGTCAGTCGAAGACGAGGAAGAAGAAGATGAGGATGAGAAAGAATCGGATTACGAAGAAGACAACCGACTGACGCAACGCTCCGAAGATCTGCGCCGACAGCAGCGTTTGTTCAACACAGGTGCGATGCATTGCGAAGCGAACATGTAGACGTGCACTAACTACGTTCTGCTCACAGATTCAGATGAGGAGGAGGCATATGTGAGCACACGTAGTTCACCAAAGCAGAAGGGAAACGCGTCCCCAAGCCAGCGCGCGACGAAGAAGATCTACTCGACAAAGCCAACAAAAGGTGAGGATTTCTGCCCACATCGGCTCCATGTCGTGCCATTATCTTACGCGTGATATGCTGTCGCAGCCAAACGCAAACACGTGAAGCCGAGCAAAGCAAGCGAATCCTCCGAAGAAGAGGAATGTACGTAATTGTCGATGTCGTGTCCATGTTGTGTCCATGTCGCGTCCATGTCTTGCCCATATCCTAACGCATCACTGTGCGCATTGCAGTCTCGGGCTTTGGTAAGACTCGTACTCATCTCCCCATCCCGAAAGTGTCTCCCATGCCGATACCTGTCCCAGCTTTGAAGGCGACTTTTGACAGCTGGGAGGAGTTCTACGAGTACCTCAAAGAGTACGCAACGGCGACCCACCAAGCGATCCGGAAGAAGGGGAAACTCACCGTCGAAGCTCGCAACGCCAAGATCGCAGACACGAGTTCCGCTAAGCAAGGGTTGAAAGTACGGTACATACCAGAGGAGTGGGTCAACTATCTGCGGGGATTCATCTGCACTCACGGGTGGAAGCCGCGCTACCGTGGAACGGGTGTGCGACCCCAGCGATACGAGCGAAGCATCGCTTGCCCGTTCAAGTTCAGCGTGTACGTACGGTACTGTGAGGACAAGAAGTGGAGGCTGGTCGTGGAATCAACTCATTATTTCCACAACCATGACGTCGCGCCAGAGGTGTTCAAGACGTACGCCGAGAACCGGGGGATAGCTGATCCGGTGAACCGTGCCAAAGCCGAGGCGATGATTGAGAACAAGCGTTCGCGCAAAGACGTCTACAACTGGCTTTTGGAGCAGGGCGAGAACGTGGTCATGAAGGATGTCGAAAACCTGATGTACAAGTTCAAGTCGGCAATCAAGCGTGAAGACGATGACACCGAATGCCTTGTCGCACTGACATCCTTCACTGTGAAGGACAAGAACAACGTCGTGACAATCGACGAGACATCTCAGTTGGAGACAGGCGTGATCAGCATGACGTCGGCGTTTATGAATGAGATGTTGGAGCGCTTCTCGGAGATCCTGCTTGTTGACTGCAGCCATAAAACCAATAGGTACGTTTGTCCACATCGCGACCATGTCGAGGCCACATCGCGTCCGCGTTCTAACTGTGTTGTGTGTGCTACAGATTCAATTATCAACTGCTTACTCTCATGGCTATCGACGATCACGTCGCCGGTCAGGTCGTGCAGCACTCGCTTCTCGAGCGCAACGCCGACTGGCACATGAGCAAGGCGCTCGACCATTTTGTGCGTGCTAACCCAGGCGTGGCTCAGAAGGTCCAGGTCCTCATGGTGGACAAGGACCTCAACGAGATCAAGGTTCTTCGTACGTACTTTCCTAACGCACGCGTTTTGATCTGCGTGTTCCACGTTATCAAGTACCTGAAGACTGCAAGCCGGAAGCCCGAGTACGGTAAGATCTCATCCGAGGACCACGACACACTCGACGCTATCATACAAGCTATGGTGTACGCGAATACGAAGGAAGTCTACGACGAGAACTACAAGACTCTGCGCGACGTATGCTCGGCTCTGGGCTATGAGGCTTTCGTTGACTATTTTGACAAGAACTGGCATTCGTGCATCGACATGTGGGTGTTGTACACCCGGCTCAGGCTGCCCCATCTACGCGTGCATACCAACAACCATCTGGAGAGTTTTTTTGGCCACTTCAAGAAGGACGTCAAGCCGACGATGACGATGGCAGAGACCGTGACAGCTCTCGTGCAGGATGACCGCGCACGGGCGAACGAGTATGTCCACAGCAGGACGAAGATCGGACGCTTCAGGAATGCCAACTACGACGAGCATTTGAACCACTTGCTGCGATTCACGAACCCGTTCGTCGCCGAGAGTGTGAAAACCGAGTACCTGCTTGCCGGGACAAAGCTTTCTGAGTCAGCGTTCACGTTCACGCTGCAGGAGCCCGATGGTGTCGTTTTGGTCGGCGGTCGGAGCAAGACCCACGAGCTCGACACCAGCACTTGGGCTTGCAACTGCTCCTTTTTCCAGTCGATCAAGCTCCCGTGCCAACACGCTATTGCGTACAGGAAGCATAACAAGTACGAGCGGTTTATCCCGTTGGAGGCTGTCGGAGAAAGGTACGTATCGCGTCCATATCGCGTCCGTATCTCGTCCGTGTCGGGTTCATGTCGTCCACAAAACTAACGCGTGCGGTGTTCTGTTAGGTGGCTTGGGGCGGTAGCGAGAACAGGCGAACCACCGAGTGATAATCTAGGAGGCCAACTGCTTTTTGCACCATTCGAGACACCCGAGCGGAAGCGGAAGCGGACGACCGCTGACAAGTACCGCGAAGCGACCCGAGCGACCGAAGCACTCTGCAGCGAGCTCGCACAGATTTCTGACGATGACGAGTACCAGGAATTTCTCCAATTTGTGCTCGACCAATGGCGAAATGTCCGCCAGCGCAAGCGGGTGCGGATGAGTGCGTCGGAGGTGGTGATGTCCGACGAGGAGACGGCGGCGACACAGCTGACCCAGCCGCCGCTGTCGCAGCCGCATAGTCTCTTCTCAGAAGAGCTCGGCCACATCCCACTTGTTGACCCGCAAATTGCACCAGCTGTTGGTGAACTGTTCGCCACGTCTCAGTCAAGTGTCGCTCAGGTGCCCTCCGCACGCGAGCCCGGTTACCAGTCCGGGGATTCTGACTTCGAGCCGACGCAGCCACGTACAGCGAAGGTTGCGCTGAACCCTCGAACCGCCAAGTCCGGAAGACCACCTTCCAACAAAGACCAACAAGACACCAAAGCCCACGAGAACCGTGTTCTGTACAAGGAGGCGGAGGAGGTGAGACGCGTCACCGGTGAAGTGACACTCATTGGCGTAGCCAGTTCGATCGAGAAAGAAGAGCCAGCGCTTCAAGATCTTGGTAAGCGCATGGATGGTCTCCATGAGAAGCATGCTGACAGTGCACACAAGCAGCCCAAGTTCGTCATGCGGCGAGATCCCGTGCTCAACATCACTGCGTTCTACATCCTGCACCCTGAATTGCTTCAGAAGTGTTTCGCCGTGCTACCCGTCGCGAACAAGGAAGATGAGGCGATCGTCGTCTCATCACAGTCTCAATCTCAGGAGGCCCCTTCAGCAGGTGGACGCGATGCGGTCTCGCGAAGTGGGCGCGATAAGGACGAAGGCAAAGTCGAGTGTGTCCAGATCACTGGGGTCGGCATGTTCTCTCGCAAGCAGATTGAGGCGATGGGCTATCTCAACAGCCTGAAACAGGAGATCAAAAAGGGCGAGAAGATGCTCAAGTGGCTTCGGAACAAGATCCCAGCGGACTTGTTTGACGTCAAGCCCGTCGACCTCGCCGACGATATTGCCTCTCACTTTCCTTTCGCTCCGCTCTCGGGTGTGCAGGGTGGCTTCAGGTACAGCTGCGTCTATGTGCTCGCCGGGAAGCAGTGGCTCAACGATGACACGATCGCCGTGCTGTGCACGAGAATGGTGGACAAGTTTCCCAGCGCGAAGTACGTCGGTTTTCTCTCACGCAAGTCACGACGCCCCCGCGGAAAAAAGGTCAACCTGGAGCCAGAAGCCAAGGCTCGTCTCACGGCTGCAGCATTGGAAGATCAGGCCTCGACGCTGCTCTTGCCCGTCAACATTGACGGCAAGCACTGGACGCTGATCCTTGTGAAGCTCGTGGAGCGCGAGATCGTCTACTACGATTCGTTGAGCACCCCCGACAATTTGAACACCTTGAAGGATGTTGCTGAAGACGTCGGAAGCCATCTCGTTTCAATCCTGGGAGCACCAGGCTTCAAGAAGAAACACGAGGATGTGCCTCAGCAGTTCGACGGCCACAGCTGTGGCGTACTCGTTTGCCTGAAAATCGCACAGACTCTGGACCCGTCGATCTCCGCCGACACCGTGTCGGAAGTTGGCCTCACCAAGCTGCGCTATCGCCTCCTCGCATTTGTGCTCCGCGGCATCCTGGTCTAGCGCAGGATTATATGGGATGTAATACAAGCGCCGACGTCGTGCCCACTTACCACTTGCTTATGATGACCTCGTGTGTACGCCTGCGAACTCGTTTCAATTTTGCCCAACTCATGCGTCCACGTCGCGTCCATTTCCGTGCTCCTCATCGCGTCCATCGCCGGCCAGTCCGCGAACTTTGTGGGGCAGTGCGTACTTCGTATTGAACGGGGCGCGGGGGCGGTGTATGTTTCGAGATGGTAAGATTACGATTGGATATGGAAGGTTTGTCGGTGATGGGCACGACGTGGATTCGAACATGTACGCGATGTGTAACCATAACATGGACTGTAGGGCTGTCCAAAACGAAAACGAACTGTAGCCATGTTGGTCTGGTCCCTTGAGAGATCTGGTACCCTACGCAAGCCGATCAGTACGGACCTGACAGAAGTGGCGGCACGACCTGTGAAATCCTATTTATTGAGCCCCCACCCACTTGCACAGGTGCTGGTCACACGCCGAGTCTCGTGTGGGCAACGTAGCACGCCACCCGGTTCCGGTATTCGGCGATTGCTGGCCTCGTCCACCGTGGTGGCGGTGCAGCCGTCAGTGGGTCTTGTTAAGCGAGGAACACCATGGACGACGACGAAATCCACGCGACCATGGCGTTCCTGGCCGAGTTTGACGGCGCCGCGTCGGACGAGGAGACCGAGCGGCGGCGGCTCTCGGGGCAGTTGCCGAGTCACGCGGGACTCGCCAAATCGGACGCGTCGAGTCAACAGAGCCAGGCCACGCCGACAACGGGAGGGACGAAACCCAAGGCGAAACGAGCGGCAAAGACCAAGGCGACGACGAAGACAGAGGAGACCGTGAAGCCAAGTGAGACCGTCATGTTGGCACCGCCCAAGACCCGCAAGGAAGAGCTCGAATTTTTGCGGGACCAAGTGCAAGAGCTTGAAACCAAGCTACAGCTGCTCAAGCGGGGCACATCGAAAGAGGAGCCGCCCACGACAGCGACCGGGAGGGCGTTTCTTCAGCGAGCGGATCAACTCAGTGGGGAGCTGGCGCTCGTGAGCGTGGAACCTCAACGCGCACCCCAGCGCGTCGCATCCATGTGGGAAGACCTGGCGATGCGCCAGTACCAGCAACGCCAGCGGGCCGAAGTTGAAAATCTCAAGCTCAAGAGCTCGCTCGAAGATCAGATCAAGGTGGCCAAGAGTCTTCAGCGCATGCTGAAGCGATCCAAGTGTGATGTACGTCCATGGATACGCCCGCCGGTTTATTGGTGTGATATGGTGAGATCTCACGCTGTGTGTTGTGGATGGTGTGGTAGGCACTGACACCTCGCAACCATGCGAAGCGCACACGTCGCTTGCAGGACAAGTCGCCGGCCGAGGACGCGTTGGAGTTTGAGGAGCTCTCATCCACGGTGAAAGACATGTACGAGCACACCGACGACGCCTTTGCTGACAAGCGGTTTGCAACTGCAGACGTCGACTTCCGAGACGTGAACGTGCGGCAGGACGACACGAACGGCACTATTATCGAAGTACTCCATGCCAAAATGGTCCCCTTTGATATCGACACGACCGCACAGGCCATTTGGGACTATTTTGTCAAAGACTCGATGGCGACGGAGGGCTTCTCGATTGAGGTGCGATGTCTGGTACACTGAGTGAGTCGCCTTGTCGGACTCACGGAGTTGATGGATGTTGCAGCACACGCTTGAACTCACGGACGACTCGGCAAAGAGGAGTATCCGAGTCGAGCTCGAGATCAAAAAGTACTTTGGCAAATTTCGGGGCAAGATCGTCGGTCGACGGTACCGTGAGGCTGATCGCGTCGTGTTCGTGTGGGCAGTGCTGGCCGAGCCTGTGGAAGTGTCCGACGCACCCATGGACGGAATTGTGCTTCGCCAGCACGGGTGCACAATCGTGCGAAAGCCCCAGGCGCCCGACTTGGATGACAACGTCGCGATGATTCAGATGAAGCATACAGCGATTCCTGTACTGTACGAGGACGACGTACCAGACCACAAACGCAAGTTGGAGTTGCTGACTAACTACGTCGTGTTCATTCTTTTCCACCAAATCGAGTCTGGTCAGCAAATCATTGAAAACTTGCTGTTCGAGAGCCTTCGACATTCAGCGCTAGAGCAGTCACTCGCCCACGACAAGATTGTGAACGAGTCAGACCGATAGCGATCGCAGCAAAACGCATCAAGGAGTAATGCTCAATATCAATTCCGCTTGACGGAAGGAATTGCAATTACTACTCGACACGAGCTGACCCAACCGCATGCGGATGTGCGGGATTCAGGTCGTCATGTTGCTTCCGTTGAACGCCGAACACTTCACTACAAGCTTGAGCTGGGAACCGTTGTGTGTCTGTTTCTGTGTCCTCGGGTGCTCCCCACAAAATGCGGCCATTAGTAAGACATGTGCGAACGCGCGTCATCACGCATCACACTCGCACCACGGACAGCATGCAAGGGCGCTGTATTTTATGAGTATCTCACATCCACGAAGACTTGCAGGAGTCGTTGAGCGACCATTCAAGCATTTTGTTCTCCATCAGTTGCCGATTTCGACTCGACTTGGTCACGTGGTGCATGAACTCTTTGAAGCGTGCGTATCGACGAAGATGGACCTCGGGACTCTCGTGCGATCCAGCGGGTGGCTGAACAATCACGTCACTCACACTCTCCAGATACACGCGGGGGCGCGTGGACGCTTCGCTCGTTACCAGCCCTACGCGGATCCATCCGTGGTGATCCGTCACGCAGTCGCCGACCGGATTCGTCGGATGGTACACTTTAACTCGAGGCGCTGCAGAGATCGATGCCCAGCAAAACATCACGCTGCCATCGGTCAAATGCGTGCGGCGCAGCGCCATCACACCTTGCGTGTTGTCCACTTCCGAATGCGTGCGAAAAAACATTTCAGTGGCGGATTCATGCGTGACGACCTAACACACAAACCACTCGCTATAATAGTTCGTTTCCGCATCCATTTTTGGAATGCCCATGTACCTTGTCGTCGCCCGGGTAGTCTAGAGAAGAATCGATCAAGTTTTGCCACGCAGCTTTGCTGAGGAGTGAGAGCTTAAACGGCACATACCGACTGGAACGAATGCGAATCGCCGCGCCGCGTGTGGGATCGTCAAAGAGCCTCGCACTGATATCCTCAAATCGTCGTCTTGCTTCCTGTAGTGGCCGGTCGCTGGTGCCACTTACGACATGCGCGATGATCTGGTTCATCCGCTCCCCCAGTGCCGCCTCGACACTCTTGTCCTCCAGCAAGGAGACCTCGGTCTGCACACAACATTATCGTTCGGTTAGACCGTGGATTCTGAGTGGAGAGAACCCCCCGCTCAGGGACTCTCATACCCTCCACTCGGACCGCTGGAGCCACTGGGCGAGTAGTCGCTGGCATTGCTCCAGCCGGCACTGGATCTCCCAGACTTCCAAATCCACCGCTCGGCCCTTGGCTGCTGCCTCACTGAGGTATGTACTATAGTAATCACCGGTATGATGTGCACTTCTGGCGGTGGCCAGCTTGGAATGGAGCTCGTGGACCGCCGTTCGAAGCGCTGCGAGTGGTGAGACCGTCAGTGAGACCTCGTCATGAGCTGCAGGCGGTAGCGTCTCCGTCTCCGTGCCATCGCTCGCGTGGCCGTCGCTCGCGCTCGCATAGAACGAGTCGATGAACAACGCGAGTGCCTCCTCCACGACGCGCGCGTCGTCCAGCGTCTCCGCTGCGTCCAGCACGTCCATCGTACCTAGCCAGTGGTATGTGTGATGAGACCCAGATGACCACTACAATCATTCCTGGACAAGACAAGTCTCAATAAATTGAAATAATTGGGACTGACCATGCTGTTTCAAGGAGCCCGTAGACATGGCAAGCTCACCAAGCAATCGTACCGACAGTGACCGTCGCCGAACCGTGCGAGCTCTAGAGGAAATTGTTCCAGCGACCTAAGCGGCTGGTCGCTGGCCAGTTGCATTTCATCGAATAAACTGAAGGCTTGCCCCGTCCACTTACAAAGCACAAAACATCGGCATTGACTAATATATCGGAAGTGACAATGTACAAGATGCGTAGTATTTCAGCGCTACGAATCGCTCGAGGACCATTCGAGCATTTTGTTTTCCATCAGTTGTGGATTTCGACTCGTCCCGGTCAGTTTAGCGATGGACTCTTTGAAGCGCGTGTATCGACGAAGATTGATCTCGGGGCGCTCGCGCGAGCCCGCGGGAGGTTGCACGACCACATCACCGACGCTTTCCAAATACACGCGCGGGCGTGCAAAAGCTTCGTTCGTCTCCACTCCCACACGGATCCATCCGTAATGTTCGGCCACGCAATCGCCGATGAGATTCGCTGGAGCGTACTCTTTTGCGCGAGGTGCTGCAGAGATACATGCCCAGTAGAACAATACACTGCCGTCGGGCAACTGCGAGCGGCGCAGCGCCACCACGCCTCGTGTGTTCTCCTCTTCATGGTACAGACGGAAGAACATTTCCGTGGCGTACGCAATGGAGGCGACCTAACAAGCTGCAAGTGAGTTCCTCGCTGTCCCCGCTGCTCTCATCGAGCCCACGCACCTTGTCGTCCCCCGGGTAGCTTAGAGTGGTCGCGATCAGGTTCTGCCACGCGGCTTTACTGAGCAGCGACAGCTTGAACGGTACATACCGACCGGACCGAATGCGGACCGCTGCACCACGGGTGGGGTCGTCAAAGAGATCCGTACTGATATCATCGAACGGCCGCATCCTGTTGAGCAGCGGGCGGTCGCTGGTGCCGCTCGCGACGTGGGCGAAGACCTGGTCCAGCCGCCGGCCCAATGCCATCTCCACGGTCTTTTCCTCCAGGACGGATGCATCCATCTGCAAACCACAACCGCTCGGTTAGGCCATTTTGTTCGAGAGGCGTTCGGAGGCTCTCCTACCCGCGTTGCGGGCCGCTGCAGCCACTGAACCAGGAGCCGCTGGCACAGTTCGAGACGTCGCAGAATCTCACGGGCTTCCCAGTTCATCGACGTCCCGATTGCGTCGTGCGTGACACCATCATAGGAATCACTGGAACAGTGTATACTACGATCGGAGGCGACCAGCTTGGTGTGGAGATTGTGGAGTGCCGTGCGAAGCGCGGCGAGCGGCGACACCATGTTCGTCCGCGTGAGCCCGTGGTGAGCAGACGGCGGCGGCTCCGTATCCGTGTCGTCGCTCGTGTGGCCGTCGCTCGCGTCGAGCGTGTCCAGGAACGCGAGCGTCTCCGCCACGACGGCATCGAGCGTCTCTCCCGCGACGAGCTCGTCCATCTTTCAAAGCAACTTGGCAAATACTACTGTCGTTCCCAAGTTGGGGATGAGATCAGATTGGCAAAAAACTTCCATCATTCCTTGACACCCCCCAACAATTAATTGCCCGGCCCAGTCTCACTTGCAGAGAATGAAATGGAGGATACAGAGAGCGACGCGATCGTGCGCGCTGCGTTGGCGCTGATTGATGACGCATACAGCGACA
>JAADVY010001054.1:0-10429 GCA_023336035.1 Pythium plurisporium
ACAGCGATGATTACGTTGAGTAAATGTTGGAGCGGTACGAGTTGCTGTGCGGAGGAGTTGGAATCCAGGTTTCTCATCTCGCGGCGTGCAAAGTAAGGCCAAGCACGTGGTGTAGTGGATGCCGACGTACGCGCACAAGTTCACGAAGGACATGTCGGTCGACGGCGACTCAAGTTCGTTCCCACTTGTCTCGTCTCAATGTATTTTGCTTTTGTTGATGATCGTGTACAGACTTGGGTATACACGGGAGAGGACGACAAGTCGTGGTGACCCATCGCGGCGATGGAGTGATTTGTTCTCGGTCTCGACCGTTGTGATGCATTGCGTTGATCGATGTACAGTATTGACTGGTGCAGAGATCGTTTCGTCGTGTGAGCAAAGATACTTTGGCAGAAATCAGAGAAACAAACCGGGGGCGTGCGCTGGGGTCACGTCTACAACGTGGCTGCAATAGTTCTTTCTCGAATGCACGCTCAATCGAAGCCGCCGCGGCGTGGATTCCCCGTCCTTGCGTGACGCGGATCTCGACACGCTGCACCGTATAGTCTCGCTAACGGCCATGGGACTACGTCGAGTCGCTCGCCAGCACCACGAATCGGACGGTAGCAGCAGATCGGATTCGTAGCGGCGACCAAACCGTGTCAAAAGATGCACCGCAAGTGCCGAACACGCTGTGGAGCTTGCGTTCGAGTGTCGACGCTTGATGAACTTCGCGAAGTGACTCGTGTGCGTGGCTGCTCTTCCGGACAAACAGCGATCGTGCGGCCGACTTCGACACTACCCACGTCCTCGAAATCGATTGTACGGTCGTGTTGATGTGCTTCATGCTCATGTTGCCTTGCTGACCTTGGTACAGTGTTCATGTTTGGTGGGGGGAGGTTTTGGTGATTCGGAACTTCAACTGTGTCCGCAAGAGACAACCGATCAGCTGCCAGAGACGACGTAGTCCGCGATTCCTCTCACATCAATCTGGCGTACAGAATTTGGGACGCGACGATGGGGCTGAGAGAAAATGAGCAACTTGAGAACGCGTGAAGTCTCAGTTGAGAAATCACGACGCGATGGTGAGGCTGTACTGTATGGTGGTGGGCGTTGGTGGGAGTGCGTTCCCGGTGAATCTCCTCGCACGTGAGACCGTCGGTGATCTGAAGCAGCTGATCCTCGCGGAGATCGAAGCTTCTGCCCAGTGAGACGCCAATCAGCTGAACCTGTACCTCGCGAAGGAGCGCGGTGAATGGCTGAACATGGAAGATGATGCGTACTTCGATCTGAAGAATGGAGAGATTCCGGATACGATCGAGGACATGATGTGTGACGAACTGGTGCTCGATCCAAAGATGAAGGTTGGCGATTTTGGCTGGTGCTTTGGGCCGCCCGAAGGTGAATTCCATGTGCTCGCGCTGGTGCCGGCGGGTGCTCGGGCTGCTCTGACGTGTCGCGGTGAGTTTGACTTTTTATTCACGGGGCGTCAGCGGTTCTGACGGCCACTGACATTTACTCATGGTATGTGATGATACTGTACCTCAGCCAGCAAGAAGCTTGGAGCGACGATTGCAAGCGCGATTGTGAACGCGATTGAGGAATACCACCAGAACCGATCCAGCTCGTCGTCGTTTTGATGCTTTGAGGTTTCGAGGGGCTACTGACATGTCGAAAATTTGCGGTCGGGTCCTGCAATACATTTTCTATTTGGCGCATTGCCGAGACACAAGCTCATTCCACCCAGTCGATCAAAGCAAAGCGTAATGCATTTAAAAAGCACTTAAGTTGGTGCGACCTCGCAGCTTGAACTTTGCATCGCAGTCGATGCGTTATTTACCGGCTGCGCTTGTTGTCGCGGTGGAAGTAGTCGTACTCTTTTTTCTCAAAGGCCGCGTGGCGTGCCATGCGGGCCTGCAGCATCCGCGCACGCATGTCGTTGCGGCGCTGCTCGAGCGGCACGGGCTGCTCGGCGATCACGAAACTCGACTGGATCGCGACCGCGAGCACAGTGGCGACGAAAAGCGAGCGCGTGAGAAGGTTCATTCTTGGAGCGACTTGGGGGAGATGGTGGTCCGATTGCGAAGTGAGAGCCCTCGAGCAAGAGCAGGAACGCACGAGCTCTGTCGACGGAGAAGCCCGGGTTTGGTGAGTAGCTCTCTCCATGTATAGCCGCGTGGGATACGAGTGCAAGGGGGACCAGATCCCGAGGCTCGAAACCAGCGCGGTTTATTCTCGTCACCCACTCGCTGGATCATCCAGAAAGTGCACCCATGTTTCTACTAAACACGGATCTCTTTAAGTCCGCTTTCTGGGGCATTATCGTACTTTAGAGAGATGTTTCGGTATTCTGATTGTTTCCGAGCGTGCACGTGTGTTGGGAGGGGGAGTAATCCACAGGGTGTTCAACCACGACACCGGTGCCGTCGTCATCGGCCATGGCGTCCTCCTCCTCCTCCTCCGTCCCCTCCGCCTCCTCCACGGCGTGTGCTGCGATGGCCGCCGATTGCGTCTGCTCCACCGTCACCGCCGCCGCATCCTCCTCCTCTTCCCCTGGGCTCCGTGGCGTCGTGGAGCTGCTCGTGGTCGTGGTCGTCGGCGTCGCGTCGCTCGTCGTGCTGCTCCGTCTCCTCCTGCGTGGCTCTTCGTCCGCTGATCCTCTCGCTCCCTCCTCCTCCGCTCCGCCCTCCTCGGCGGCGCCCCCTGCAGCACGCCGTGTGGGCTCGGCGACGACACTTTCCTCCTCCTCGACCACCACCGGGCTCCCACCGCTCCCCACGAAACGCAGCAGCGTCAAAGAGCGACTCGAGAGCGAGATCCGCGCGCTGCTGCCGCGCCGCTCGACGTACTACGCGTCGCCGTTTTTCGCCGACACGATCACCTCGAAACACGAGTTTATCGACTCGCTGCTCGAGCTCGGCGACGAGCTGCTCGACGGCTGGCTGCTGGTCAAGCGCGGCGCGCAGCGCGGCAAGAACTGGAAGAAACGGTTTGTCGTATTGGACGGCAATGGACGCATCAAGTACTTTCCCAACGCCGACGCCGCGCGGAAAAACGTGAACATCAAGGGCTCGCTCGCCGTGCACGCGGTCAAACCGGCCGATCCCATGGAGTTTGGCGCCAACACATTGGAGGTCAAAGGAACCTTGGGCGGCACGTACTTTTTCCGGACCGAAGGCGAGATGGCGGCCCGCAAGTGGCTCTGTGTACTCACCAAGCGCGCGATCCAGAGCCGCATCCCGGGACGGATTGACGCGGCGGCCGTGGCTGCAGTTGATGCCGCGGATTCAAACGGTACGGCGGGTACCCAGGCGGCTCTCACGGCGTCGGGATCCAGTGAGTCGGGAGCGGCGGCGGCGGCGGCGGCTGCCGCAAACGCACCGCCGCTCAAGTGCCACAAGCTCGAGGCGTTTGTGGAAGATATGACGTACAGTAAAGAAGCGACGTTGCGCCAGTTTTACGTCGTGGTCAAGTTCAAGTCGGAACTCCACGACCACTCGTCCGTGCCCGTGGGCCAGACCGTGCCGAAGAACTGTGACAAGAGTGTGATCAACTGGAAGGAGAACCTCGCGTGGCACTTTACGGACCACTTGTGCAGCGACTGCGAAGAGTGCAAAGTGATTGGCTCGCGATCCGGCACGTTCAAAGGACTGCCCGACATCATGGTGCTGCATGTATACGAGATCCATTTGCGTTACCTCACGACCAAGATTGGTCAAGTCGCGATCTCACTCAAGGAAGTGTTTGGCTTCACGGGGATGAAGGAGGCCAACATGCGGTGCACATGGCCTGTGATCTCGAGCTCCGATGCGGTACTTGGTCAACTCACGCTCAAGCTCAACTACGCGGTCGACCTAGCCGGCGGCGCCGCTGCTGTTCCTTTCCTGGTCACCACGGAGGCGGAGCGAGAGGCGATTGGTGAGTACGAGATCCATCCATCAATCAAGAACTGTATCGAGTTGTTCGAGTTGTTCTACGCGAACGGTACGCTCGACCGCTGGCAGTCGTACTTCAAGATCCGTGGTGATACCGAACTTGAAATGGGTGATTGGACCGAAAGTTCCGAGTATGGTGGTCAAGTCCGCTCGTTCTCGTTCCGTGCACTCACGAATGCGAGCATCGGTCCGGCGTCGACCATGTCGTCCCAAAACCAGCATGTCTTCTTCTCGGATATTTCTGAAGCGGATCCTGAGAAGCTCGTGATCGAGCAACGCGTGTTCCTGCACGACATCCCGTATGGCGATTGTTTCACAGTCGAGCAAGTGTTCGTGGTTGAGCGTGGGCCGAACGGAAACCTCGTTGCCAAGTGCTCTCTCGGCATTCCGTTCTCCAAGGGTTGCATGTTCAAATCCAAGATTATCTCTGCGACTCGAGAAGGAGTGAGCCAATCTACGAAGGTCATGTTTGAAGAACTCAACAAGAGCTTGGACGGGAGCAGTGATGGCGCCGCCGCTGCACCTTTGAAACCATTCCTTGTGTCACCCGAGGACGATCGCCATTTCGTCGGCCAGTACGATATTCATCCCAACGTCTCCGACCCAGCGCAATTTTTCGAACTCTTCTACGCGAATGGAACGCTTCCCAAGTGGACTGCGCTGTACAAGGAAGTCGGAGACACTGATCACGACGTCTCGGATTGGAAGGATGCTCCCGAGTACGGCGGCATGGTTCGCACAATCAAGTACCGCGCACAAAACACTGCCCCCATCGGACCGTCCTCAACAGCCGCCACCAGCGAGCAGCACGTAATTCTTCCGAAGGACGAAGACGACTCACTCCTGCTAGAGACCAAGATGGATCTGCACGACATCCCGTATGGTGATTGTTTCAGCGTTGAAACCGTGTATATCGTTGAGCGAATCGCGCCGAATCGGGTCGTTGCGAAAGTGTACGTCAGTATTCCGTTCTCGAAGAGTACAATGTTCAAGGGGAAAATCGTATCGAACACGCGCGACGGTGTCTCGAAGTCGTCGGCGAAGATATTTGAGTACCTTCGACGGGTTGTCGAGGAAGACGGTGGTGCGCGTGCCAGTGAGGGTGACCTCGCGCGAGGCTCAATGAGCAGTCGCCCCAGTATCACTGATGGCGCAGACGCTCCTCGAGGTTCTTCCTCCGGCCCTCGTCGCGTGATGCTTGCGCGTGTCAACAGCACGCTGGACGGCAGCGTCGCCTTGGAGGAGATCTTTGAGAACCAGCGCGTGAGCATTTTCGGCAAATGGGGCCCCAACCATTTGCTTCCGACGGATCGCGAGCGCTTCACGAACCGCAACGGCGATGTGGAGCTGAGTTTTGACCAGATCACGCACCCGCCGAACTGGACGTGGACCTCCCCGTGGAGGATCGACAAGAGCTACACGGACTGCGACGACGAAGGCTGGAGTTACGCGACCGACTTTCCCCGCTTTAAGTCGCATCTCGCCCGCGGCCGCTCGAGCCAAAAACGCATGGGCAATTCCGTGCGGCGTCGTCGCTGGATCCGCATGATGGCGTACATGCCTCCGGACGGCAGCGACGGCAACGTGAGCCCCTCGAGCAACAGCGCCCCCGGCTCGCGGCCGCCGTCGCCTCCTGTGGTGTGAGCCTGGGAAGAATGTGTAGCCATGTGTGTACCGTGTCTCCTTTTCTAAAAACTAAACACTACTATCATATAACGAAGGTTTGCGGTCTAAATTGACGTTCGATCTTTGCTAAAACCGTTTTTCGGCCAGTTTGCGACACTTCTCACTACGGTAATAACGTTGGGGGCAGTTAGTTCTGCGTCATCGAGAAGCGCTTCGCCTCATGCTGCCGTCCATCGTCCCGCGCATCCAGGCCAAGGTGCTCGAGCAGCCGCTCGTGGCGGCCAACCCCAAGCTCGCGGCGCTGCTCGCGCACCCCGCGGGTCCCTTCACCGGTTCGTTCCGGTACCGATCTGGTTAGATCTTTCGCCACGCCTAACTTTCTCTATTGGTTAGTCCACTTTTGGGCGCCGGCCATGAAGTGGGGCATCTCGCTGGCCAACGTGGCCGACATGAAGCGCTCGCCCGAGACCATCTCGACGGCGCAGCAGATCGCCGTCGCGGCCACGGGCGTCATCTGGTCGCGCTACTCGCTGATCATCACGCCCAAGAACTGGAACCTCTTCGCGGTCAACGTGTTCATGGCCGGCACGGGCATCACGCAGCTCTACCGCAAGTTCACTTACGTGCCCCCGAAGAAGGACTAACCATCTCGCCTAACCATTCCAAACGTCTAAAGCGTCCAGAGTAGAGGGAATAAACCCCATTTGCGAGGTGGGGTTGGATCTATACATTTTAGTCCTGGTTTGGTCTCACAAAACGATTAGCTCCGTTGAAAGGGAGGATACGGGGGGAAGCCTGGTTGCACTGGTGGGTTGTACAGGCCGTGGTTCATCTGCTGCTGCTGCTGGGTCATCATCTGCTGCGGTGGGAGACCCATGGGTCGCGGCTGCATCATCATGGTCGGTCCTCCCATCATCATCGTCATCTGCGGCTGCTGCTGAGGAGGATACATCATCCCTCCCTGGGGCATCATCCCTCCCTGGGGCATCATTTGCATCGGCATGTGCTGCACAGGCATGGCCGGCTGTGGCTGGTGCTGCTTGGTCTCTTGAGTCTGCGAAGAAGGCGGCGGCTCGTCGAACGAGATCATGTTGAGCTTGGCGAACCGACGCTCCTCTTCCAGTCGCTTCTCTTCCTCGTACTGCATACGAGCGACCTCTTCTTTGGCGGCGTTGATGTTCATCTGGATCTCCTGGAGCCAGTTGCCGCGCTCGTGCTCGGAGCACGCGGCCAGCAAGTGGCCGCCGGCCACGCCCGGCACGTCCACACGAAAGCCAAACGAGCCTCGCGGCGCGTCCGCAAACTGCGCGGCCACGACGTAGCTCTCTTCGTTAACCGGGATGATGATCTGCGGCATCTTGGAGGTCACGGTCTCGTACACGAGCAGCGCCTCGGGCCGTAAGATACCGTACATCTTGACCCACGCGACGCCGCTCTTGTTGCGGTAAAGCGGTCCGCGGATCACACTGCTCTTCATCTCGACGACCTGGTCCACGCTGCAGGCCGCGTACTGCATCCCGTTCAGCTGGCGCGCGTCCTGGGTCATGAATTGCTGCTCGCTCTTGGCCGGTGCCTGCGAGTTCAAGTCCACTTCCTCGATCTCAGCCTGCACTTTCATCCACTCGAGCGGCGTCATCAGCTTGTACTGGCCGCCGTACATGGCCGGGATCGATGGCGGGTGGATAAAATGCCGCAGGTCACTGGAGTTGGTGAGCATCTTGATCCGCTGCTGGGTCCGTTCGGACGCCATTTTGGTGAGCAAGTGCATGATGCCACGCGAGAACGTACTGCCATTGAGCACGAGCACCGACTTGACCACCTCCGGGTACCGCGTCTTGAGCATCGTGAGGATATCGGTCACGAGCTGCGTCTCGAGGTTGCTCACGGCCCAGCCGTCGAGGTCCACAATGAACACAATGCCATCGGCACGGTTCTCCTCCATGGCCTCGACCGCGAGGTCCATCATGTACACACACAGGCGGCGCGTATCTTCAAGCGACGACGAACCGTCCATCGACCCCATCCCTTGGAGCTGCGTCTTCTCACCAGAAAAATGCGGCTTGAAGTACTTGAGCAGCAGCAGCACGACGGGGCTATTGCCCATGTCCACAGCGTTCTCCAGAAAGTGTACATAGCCTTTCTTGAGCTCGATCTGGAGCGTCTGTAAGCCAATATTAAGCTGGTCGTAGTGGTTTTGCGAGCGGAACGCGTGCTTCTCGCGCAGCTGCAGCGCCGTTTGCATCACGTCGAAGCGGTTGCGACGTAGCGTGCGGTGCATTTCGGCCTGTGTGAACGCGCCTGGCAGTGCGACGGCGCTCTCCAACGCTTCCATCGCGGTCGGCTGGGCGCTGAGCGTGGCATGGACGTCGCCCTGCGTACGGAAGCCACCGGCGTACGCCTGGCCACCGCCATAGCCATACCCATACCCACCGGATGGAGCCGGTGGAGGAGGAGGACCTCCTCCGCCGCCCATGGGGCCGCCGCCACCATACCCGCCGTAGTAACCACCGCCGTTGTTCATCGTGAGAACGAGTCCCGAGTGACCACGGGAGTCTGTCGGTTGGCTTTTTTTCTCATGCGGTGGGTGCGCGAAACGACTCGCCACCCTAAATCAGGTGCCTGAGATCTGCACCAGGATGAAACACCTAGACTAGGACACGAGTGCTTCAACATAGCTCGGTCTGCCTTGCAAACCGGACCCTTGGCGGGGTCGGGAAGAGAGGATGGAACCAAAAACAGGGAGGTGGGTTCGTCTGGCTCGCCGGCATCGCTGCATTTAGAGAGGAGGCCCGCACTGGATCGTCATTTCTGCTATTACCGTATCGTATCTCTTTTGCTCAAAGATGTCGCCTTTCTCACCAGTTAAATAGAAAGCCGAGCAGGCGCGAGCAAATGTCCTGGCGGCGGCGCGGCGGCAGCATCAGGTCTTCTTCCTTGATCGGGTCCACTTCCAGGTCCCTGTACATCACATCAACAACACATCAGTCACGAGGGGCGTGGGACATACTCGCGAGAGGGTCAAAACGCACTTGGAGCCTGGGTTGCGGCGCGCGTGCGAGAAGAAGAGACTGGACGTAGGCTCTTGCCGCACGCCGTCGAGCTCGGATGGGAGGCAGCGCTTGACACCGATCATAATCGAGCCACCGAGCGTCTGACCGTCGTGGCTCAGTGCCTTCTCGGCCTGGAGCCGTGTGTGGTACCGGATGTGGAGCCAGTTGCCCGAGCCGGACGTGTAGTTGATCACATCCCCGAGCGTCTGAAAGTGCTGCAGAATGAACGATTTGGAGCTCGCGGGGAAGCCGTAGACCGTGATCCAGTACTGCTTGTCGTATCCCCACTCGTCGCCTTGGAAGAACGACGCCGACGAGGCCGCGAGCCCCGCGGACGTGCCCGCTGGTCGGAACGGCAGCTCGTCGATCTTGGCACCCGACAGGTGGTCACTCAGGAACCCGCTCGGATCGGCTAGCGAGGACTATGGCAACATACAAAAGGATCCGTCAGTCTGTGGTGTGTGGGTGCTCTCCGGAGACTGAGAAAGCTGCTCGCACGGTAGGGGGCGGCGGCACATCGTCGTCGTCGTTGTCGTCGTCGTCGTGCGTGGCCGTCGGCTTGCGTCTCCGCACAAACGTCGTGGCTGTGCGTGCAAAATTGAACGGCGAGTCGTCCGTGTCCACGTCGCCAAGTGTCGGCGTCGCCGCGTTCTTCTCCATCGACAGCGACTCGGCGAACGTCAATCGCGGCCCACGCTTGACTGCCCACGGCAAATCGCCCTGGTCGTTGGCATTCGCACCAAGGGACGAGTTCTCTTTGGACTTTTTCGGGGACGTCGCGCCGCCCGTGAGCAGCGACGGGAAGAACTCGTCGTCGCCGATGGCCGTACTCATGGTGTGCAAGCGGTCGGTTTTGTGGGTTGTAGGAGGCGCTAGAAAACGCAGAAACCACGAGAACGAAGAGGAAGATACACGGCAGACACATTAGCGAACCATTCAGCTCTTTAAAGACCCCGGAGAGGCGTCTAGCGCCATGGGATGAGCCACGTACCTGCGCGTGGCGATCGGCTGGTGCAGCTTTTCGCGCCTTTGCGTTGGGGGCGGGGGGGGAAGCGCTCGCAATTATTCCGTCTCTTCCGGTAATAATGATACGAACACGATAAGAACATCATGGGTACACTGTACGCATCACGGCATATTCACTGTGTCAGTACATTTAGATTGCGTCCACTGTCACATGCACCAAGTACGTCAGCACGCCCAGGCGGTTTCCTCCTCTGTGAGGAAAAGAATGTGGGGCGCTCCTGTGCTGTTACGTTTGGCGATCGATTCGAGCCGGATCCTCTCTCTCTCTCAAGCCAGAACGCCTTCCGTACGACTAGCGGATCCGCTCTGTGTTCTATATAGCTACGGACCGTTGATCGGTGTAAACGCGACAGAACAGGCCACGGTACTTCGCATGTTGAACTGGACCAGGGACGAGTACCGTCGCATGGGCTTCAGCACGAAGCTGAACGTCGCAGCCAAGTCATGGCCCGGTGGTCCACCATGTCTCCCTGAGGGTCGGCGTCATCTAGCAAGACCACCAAAACCACCCACGTCCGTGTCAACCATGTTGGAAACAATTGTTTTAAACTGGTTTCCACCTGTCGCAAAGAAACGAACGTTGTCGCCTCGAGGCAATACGGGGTAGGGGAGCGAGTGGACCCACAGCCAATTGGACCCACGGATCGAGGTCATGATCACGCATGGGTCGGATCTATGGGCCAAGATTCCCCAAGAGAGATCCTTTGATTCTCTTGATGCGTAGCTCATGCCTCGCTTGCGAGGAGGGTCTATAATATAAACGAATACACAATAAATGGAGGTGGAGATCCCGGTGGTGTGTGTCTGTTCATC
>JAADVY010001055.1:0-10423 GCA_023336035.1 Pythium plurisporium
ATCGAGATCGTCGTCCATGGCCGGTGGGGACAAGACAGAGAGAGAGAGAGACGCCAATGTCGCGTCGCTTGATGTGCCCTGTGTAGCTGTTCGCCAAAGGAATTGGTTGGCGGCATGTCAAGCCAACCAGTGAACCGAGAATAAAACCTCAAAAACCTTTTATTAACCCAATCAAGTTGTAACGGTTATGGTTCTATCCCATCCAAAGTGTAGCCATCCGAGGCAGATCTCTACCACAGCTTATTGAGCGACGAAGGAGTACAGCACAGCGAGGAGCAGCAGCGCGAGGATCGCGAGAGCACCCTTGACGGGCGGGCTCAAGCCCTCTTGTCCGTGCTTGGCCGCCTTCTTCTTCGTGCGTGCGATGGGATGAGATCCCGTGTTTGATTGTGGGCTCCTGAGTTGGCCTATCCACGCGAAGTCACAACGGTACTCTTGCTGTCCCTCAAGTTGACAAGTTGCCGCTGCTACGGACACGTGCACGGTGTCGATCAAGGTTTCAGACGAGAAAACTGTGTTTTATTTTGAATCACCATCGCGATGGTGCACTCTATTGTTTGTCCGACTCGTCCTTCTTTTCGTCCGCGCTGGGCTGCGGAGTAGACGCCTCAGCGGACTCGGTAGCCTGTGATTCGGCTTCTGTCTCGCTCTTCTTTGCCTGCTTCTCAGCCTCGTACTTGTCTGCCTCTTTCCATGACTCTTCAACAAACTCGGTGTACGTCTTGTTACCGCCGAACGGGCGCGGGCCAAGCACACGAACAATGTCCGAGTGGTTGATCGTCTCGTTCTTCAGCAGCTCCTCGGCCAAATCGTGCAATGCGTTCTTCTTCTCGTTCAAAATCTGCTTCGTGCGCTCGTACGCCTCGTCTACAATCTTCTGAACTTCCTCGTCCATGATCTGAGCAGTCTGCTCACTGTATGGATTGCCTGCGTACGGGTTGTTTTCATCCTTGGGGAATGCGAGCTGTCCCACTCGGTCGTTCATACCGTATAACTGAACCATCGCGTACGCGATCTGAGTCACCCGTCGAAGATCGTCCGAGGCACCTGTCGTGATTCGACCATCAAAGTTGATGAACTCAGACGCACGACCACCCAAGGCCATGCACATCATGTCCACGAGAGCCTCGCGACTGTGCAGTGCCACTTCCTTCGGCAGGTACTGCGCATAACCCAGAGATCCCTTACCACGCGGCACAATCGTAACCTTCAGCAGTGGATCAGCATGCTCCAAGAACCAGCCAGCCACAGCATGGCCGGCTTCGTGGTACGCCACCGTCTTCTTCTCTTCCGGTGACATGATGCGATTTGTCTCCAGACCGCCGATAACACGATCGGTTGCCTGCTCAAAGTCCTTGAACGTGACGTTGGTGCCACTACGACGAGCAGCAACAATCGCAGCTTCATTGCAGATGTTTGCAATCTCTGCACCTGCGAAGCCCGGCGTCAAAGCAGCGAGGCGACGAGCAAAGTCGTCAATGGCACCATCAAGGTGCAGGTTCTTCAAGTGCACCTTGAAAATCTCGCGACGACCCTTGATATCTGGCTTGTCAACAGTGATCTGACGATCGAAACGTCCGGGACGCAGAATCGCCTTATCGAGGATATCAGCACGGTTTGTACCGGCAAGCACAACCACACCTTCACTCGAGCTGAAGCCATCCATTTCCACAAGTAGCTGGTTTAGCGTGTTTTCGCGCTCGTCGTTACCTCCCGAAAATCCGCCCTTCGAACGTGCACGAGCGACGGCATCGATCTCATCAATGAAAACGATGCACGGAGCGTTCGCACGAGCCTCGCGGAACAAATCACGCACGCGCGACGGACCAACACCAACAAACATCTCAATGAAGTCGGAACCCGAAATGCTGAAGAACGGCACGCTCGCTTCACCGGCCGTTGCCTTGGCCAACAGTGTCTTACCAGTACCGGGAGGACCCACGAGCAGAGCACCCTTCGGGATCTTGGCACCAAGGTCGGTGAAACGCTTCTGGTTTCTCAAGAAGTCGACAAACTCCATGATTTCCTTCTTCGCCTCATCGACGCCAGCAACGTCCTTGAACGTGATGTTGATATCCTCCTTCGTGATCTTCTTCGCGGGGCTCTTGCCGACCTTGAAGATGTTGCTCATACCACCACCGCCACCGGCAGCGCCACCCATGCCACGCATCGACAGCAGCAAGAAACCGACGAGCACGAGCGTCGGCAAGAACTTGAGCATCTCCGACGCAAAGTTCATCTCGCTGACGTATTGGATGGGGATATAGTCACGCGGCTGGATTCCAAGCTGGTGTTGAGCGTGCTCCAGCTGGCGCTCCAGCGTGTCCACGCTACCGATGTTGAAGTAGTATGTGGGACTGCTTTGCTGAGGCTTGTTGCCGCGCAGACCTCCCAGCGGGCTCTGGCTTGAGGGTTCCTGGTGCTGGTCATACTGGCCGTATGAACCCGTGCCCGACGGGTTCGGGAACGACGGAGTCGAGTCATGCCAGTCGCCAGATTCGGACGTTCTCGATGCAGGCGAGTGGTTGTCTGTGGCCGACGGGTTGTGGAGATGCACACGGACGTACTTGTTGTTCACGACCACGAGCTTCTCGACACGGCCCGTCTCGAGCAATCGGTTCCGAAACTCCTGGTACGTGATCTCCTGCATCGGCTTCTCATTCGACGCGAGATCCGACAGCAACAGCGCTGCGACGGCGAGCGGCACCATGTACGCCATGCCCTCACGGCCACTGTTGCCACCGCCGCCGGACGACGGGCCCGAGCCCGAGCTGTTGCTCGAGCCCTTGTTGCCACCCGCGCCGGCCTTGGAGCTGAGCGTCTTCGAGTCGCCCTTCTCGCCACTCTTTGGAGCCGACTTGGGCGCGGACGCCTTGCCGCCCTTACCGGCCCCATTCTTCGGGTAGAAACGACCAAAGCCTTCACCACAAATGATTGTCAGGCCACCCCACGACCCACATCCACGAACGCTACAACGCACCCTTGGGCACTTCCTCCGACAGCCACTTCCAAAAGTCGCTGGTCGCGTGCTTCTTGTCGGCCGTATTATTCCGCACTGCAGAGTCACACCAACGTCTGGGTCATTTCCGGGCCCCACATCGCGTATCTTTCCAACCGTACCGAACGAGTGCACGCGCGAGGTCTGCAGGAATTGACGCATGACCGCGGGGTTACGCGCAGCCTGCACGCCGCTGTTAAGGCCCATGCGCTGCAGCGTAATGCCGACTTGCTGTGTGGACACATCGACAGGATACCACAGCGAAAAGGTCACTCTCTCGGCTTGTAGAGCTCCGTAGAACGCGCGAAAACCACGCACCTGCTGCAAGATGTGCATCTGGCGTGGAGCGCACTGCTTGCGCACGGCCTGCAGCGCGTCGCGGCGCAGCCGACGCGTCGAACACAGCATCATCAGATGGGAACTCGTGGCCGTCGCTCCTCGTCCGACGCGAGTTTTTTTTCCAACCTCTTCCTTTCCTCTCTCTCTCTCTGGGCCACAGTTTGTGTGGGCCAGGGCTGGAGCATTTCGAACCATAACCGATACGAACTTCAGATCCCAGAACAGAGTGGTGATCAACCTGCAATTTGACCAGCACTCGGAGGGTAATCAAGTGGTTCTCTATTCCGGCTGCTTTCAGTACGCGCTTGACCATCTTCGTGCAACCTCCGGTTCCTCTCCACCTTCGTGCAACCTGTTCTCCCCCTCCACATTGGTTGGCTCCCTGTATGAATGGTCGAGAGGGTCCGGTCAGGGTCCTCTTCATGGAGATCGCCCCCCCAAGCATTCGTTCAATTTCGCCCCGGAAACAAGAACTTTGAGAACAATGGCTGACGCTCCTGCTCCGACTGGTGAACGTGGTGGCCGCGGTGGCTTCGGCCGCGGCCGTGGCCGTGGTGGCCCGCGTGGCCGTGGCGGCCCGCGCCGTGGCGGCCGCGCCGACGGCGAGAAGGGCGAGTGGGTCCCCGTGACCAAGCTCGGCCGTCTCGTGAAGGAGGGCAAGATCGCTTCGCTCGAGGAGATCTACCTCTTCTCGCTCCCGATCAAGGAGTGCGAGATCGTGAACTACTTCCTCGAGGCCTCGCTCAAGGATGAGGTCATGAAGATCATGCCCGTGCAGAAGCAGACCACCGCCGGTCAGCGCACGCGCTTCAAGGCCTTTGTCGCCGTCGGCGACAGCAACGGCCACATTGGTCTCGGTGTCAAGTGCGCCAAGGAAGTCGCGACCGCGATCCGTGGTTCCATCATCCAGGCCAAGATCGCGCTCGTCCCGGTGCGTCGTGGCTACTGGGGCCGTATGGTCGGTGCCCCGCACACCGTGCCCAACAAGGTCACGGGCAAGTGCGGTTCGGTCCGCGTGCGTCTCATCCCGGCCCCGCGTGGTACCGGTCTGTGTGCCGCTCCGGCCGTGAAGAAGCTCCTCGGTATGGCTGGTATCGATGACTGCTACACCTCGGCGCGTGGCCACACGCGTACGCTCGGCAACTTCGTCAAGGCGACGTTCTACGCGCTCCGCGCCACGTACGCCTACCTGTCGCCGGACCTCTGGGAGCAGCACGCGTTCTCGAAGACGCCGTACCAGGAGCACGCCGACTTCCTCTCGAAGACCGCCATCAAGAAGTAACTCATTTTCCCCCCTGTTCTCGTTCCCTTCTCTCCTCGGCAGGCAGAGACAAGGTGCGCAGCATGGAAAATAACAACCTCCGTGCTGAAGAGGAAAGCGTTAGGAACGAAACGCTACGGTGCGTAGGTGTCGACCTCTTTGGATTGTTGGTGCGCGGAGAGCGTTTGGGCGAACGCTACGGTGCGTAGGTGCCGACCGCAAATCAAGAATACACAAACCTTGATCCCATCTTTTTTTTTCCTCTTCCTTGTCTCCCCCATATCTCAATCAATTCGCACCCGCTGCCGCTCATTCCTTCACGAATGGCTTCGTCTCGTCTCGCACTCTCTCTCCATTTCCTCTCTGCGCTCTAAAACGATCCCTCCCCCTCAGCACGCCACGTCCATGTGCGGCATGCGACGCGGGGTACCATTTTCGCATACACTCCTCACGTTTTGATGACGGCCTCCACGTGGGTCCCTTGTCCGACGGATCCCAAATTCGGGACCAATTCGGAACCGCGCCTTCCGTGGTCGTGAGAACCTCATTGAAAAGGCCCGGACAAAGCCACACGCCGCCCACATCGTCCCCCGCACAGAACGATCACCATGGCCCAGTGGAGCAAGCCCGTGATCATCGGCGCCGCCTCGGCGGTCGCGGCCGCCGCGTTGCTGCTCTTCGCGCTCAGCAAGAACGGCAGCAAGAACAGCAGTGTACGTAGCCCAACAGTTCTACGTGAGGAGCTCCTCTCGTGGTCGCTTCGTCTCTCTCTCGCTCTTCTCGGGATCGCCACGATCCACCGGGTTTTCACTGCAATGGAGGGAGATCGGTGGTGGTGGTGGTTGAGTGCGGGAGACAAGACAGACGCAGGAGCGCTGCTCTGGTCGGAGACGACGCGAGTCTGTGGAACGATGGTGGACTGACGATGCTTGGAAATGGATGGTGTGTGTATCTGTATGCAGTCGGACAAGAAGGAGAGCCACGACGATGGTGTGCGTGAGGTGCCGAACCTCCACAAGGACCAGCTCCTGAGCATCCTCGAGACGATCTGCTCGCAGATGGGCCAGGTCGTGGTACGTACTGATGCATGCGAACACCTTGTCCGCTGGACTGGACGCTGACGGGGCTGTTTGCCGCGCTCACAGATGCAACTCGCCAAGCTCGAGGCCAAGATCCGTCAGGAGTCGTCGCAGAGCGGCCGCTCGCTGCCCGAGGACCAGCTTGCGTCGTACCTCATGGGCCAGTTTGAGGAGGCCATGAAGGCCATTGAGAGCCAGGTGTACGCCAAGTTCCAGACCACGGAGGACGAGGTCAAGGTCACTACCGAGTACTACGAGGAGGAAGAGGACAAGGATGTCGCGGCCGCTGTGACCAAGCTTCAGGACCTGTACCGCGTCATGACGGGCGGTGGCTTTGGCGACGTGGAGGTGCCCGAGGACCTCACGCTCGAGAAGTTTGTCGCGATCATGCACGAGACCATGGAGTCGCTGAACGTGGCGATGGAGGAGGTTTGCTTAGAAGTGAAGGAGCTCAACCCGGACAACAAGGAGGACGCGATCAACCAGCGATATGTCAAGCGCGCCGACGCGCTCTCGGCCGAGATCCACGCCAAGCACGGTCTCACGCGTGAGGTGCTCCAGGCGGCCATGATGAAGTACCAGCAGGAGCCGGCGTTTTTGATGGCCATGACAGAGCTGCAGCAGCAGCAGGCCGAGCGATTCGCGGCCGCGGCCTCGATCTTCAACGGCGAAGTCAACATGGGATTGTAAGACACGACTAGACGGTTCTTGTGACTCCTTCCTTTCTCCGCCATACTATACCTCATCCCCACCACCACCCTCTCCTTTTCACAGGACAGCGGCTTAGTAGTAGTTGCCCATAAACCAAAATCGAAACCCCATAGCTTTGCTTGGACCCGTCGGTGCTTGCCCATTCTGTGTCATCTCAGCACGCCTTCAAAATCAGTCACCGTGTCAAAAATGGCTACACTATTTTTGGCTGAGGTCTCTTGGTTCATCGTCGTTTCTCATTCGTCACCTCGCATTGTGAGACCTCTCCATCCACGCAGCATTCGCTGGTGCTGCAGCCGCCCACTGGCAATGCAGCGAGACCGCCTGGAAGGATGGATGGTCAAGCAGATCGAGCAGGCCGATCTGGCGAGGGAGACGGTCATCCAACTTCCTGCTCGAGCCACCACGGCACCGGCCAAGACCACCGCGATCCGATCACCGCGAGCAGCCCACGGTCTGCGGTCGCCTCGACGCGGCCACGGTATCTCAGGTCTCTCGATCGTGCAGCGGCCACAATCCACGCCAGTATCCGCGTCTCACGAGCACACTCCGCAATCACCAAATGACCGGATCCGCCAGCGCCATGCAAACGGCTACACTCGCCTCGAGTCGGCCAGTACCGCCCTAGGGGAAGTCGAGGAGGAGGACAGCGTCGCCCGACAGTGGCGCCTTCATTTCCAGGACCCAAATCGCACGTTTCGCGAAGAAGGCAAAGTCGATCGGTCTCAGGTACTCAAGAGCCCACGACGGCGAGAGGATCAGCAGCTCGCCGACGACGACGCGTGGGCGGACGAAGGCGTGACAGAGTCCCCAATGGCCCCGTGGGGGGTCTCGCGGGAGTACATCCTCGAGTACATTCGGCAATCGGTGATGCCGTCCAGCTGGACGACGTGAGGAGATCTAGACTTTGACTCGAGCGAAACCATATCCGTGCTGATTTACTGTACCTGTTGCCGATTGCTGTAGCCACGCACGCTTCACAGGCGAGTGGGAGGCAGTTCCACCATCCGAGGCGGACGGACGATACGCCCCCAATGATCTCGAGTACGTGCTGGTCTGGCTATGATGGGAAGTGTTTTCAAGCTGACAGAATCTGCCTACTGAAGTAGTGAGGACGCGGCCTCGTCTTTCTTGACATCACTCCCCCCGTTGTCTGCGCGAGCCAAACTCGCTTCGAATACGAGTCGATCGCCCAAGCGATCGTCCGTGTCGCCGTCACGCGGGTACCGCCGCCCTCATCCCGGCGCGACAGTAGCTGTGCAATCGTCACCACACCACAAGCCGCCGCGCAGCGAAGAGAGGTACATCCCTCAGACGTGGACTCGACGGCTAACGCACTCACGCTTGTTCCGCTTCTTTTCGTAGGATACAACGCGTGTTGGCGGAATTACGCGCCGATCCAAAGGCGTGGGAGGCTTTCCAGCGAGACGTCAAGCGATTCCTGGACGAACAACGACGGGTACGTCATCGGCCTCGATCCGCCATGCAATTTATCAACCGATTGTGACATGCTGCTGTGTTCCATTGCGTCGCTGAACCACAGAGACAGCACGAGTCCAACGTGAGTCTGCATATCGTCGTTTCGTGTGTATGGATGCACTGGATGGCTGGTGACGACCGTGGGGACTTGGTAGAAAATACGAGAGAACAAGCAACGCGCGGGGCGGAGTCCACGCGCGCCATCGATCCTCGCAGAAAGGTACCAAACGCTTCACCATGTTTTCTGGTTCGTGTTGCTGACGCCGCGGGCATTGTGGACTAGAAAGAGACGACACGACGAGCGCGTCGAGCGCACCCAACGGCACCGTCAATTGTTAATCCAACGCGAGGAATCGCGGCTCGAGGCCATGCTCACCGAGTACCGACGCCGTACACAAGCCGCGAATCAGAGCAATACCGACAGCGAGACGCCTCGCGACATCACCACCACAGTGGGGTATCGCCGCCGCAAGATGTGGCTGCTCGCCGTCGCATTCGCACAGGCCACATCGATTCTTCAGCAACGACTCGTCCGTGAGAAGCAACGCCACGTGCTCGAGCAGATGCAGACACGAGCGGCGCGCGTGATCCAGCGCCTGTGGAAAAAGTGGAAGTGGCGCCACGCGTCCAAGCAGACCATCGTGATCTACTCGTGGCTCCGCAAATGTCTGTGGAAACTCATGTTCAAGATGCGCGTGCGTCGCAAGCACCGCCACGCGACGGTACTGCAACGGTTCATGCTCGACCATTTCAGTGGCAGCCGCGAGACGCGCAATTTCAACCGGATGATGCTCAAGTGGCGAGGCAACGTGATCGTCTCGCAACGGCTCGGTCTCGGGTTTGTACTGTGCACGCGTGCGCGGCTCGCGGCGCTGGCGATCTGGTGGGACGTGTTGGACCACGAGCGACAACGCAGCGAGCGGCAGGGCCACGACAAGCATTTGCCGGTGGCGGACGAGAAAGAAGCCGAGTGGAATACCATGGTCGGCACCTCCCGTGTACGGTTGTCAACGATGCGGCGGCAGTCGTCACGATCGCTCAACATCACCGCGGCCACCGCGACGACGCCCAGTGCAGCACCATCCTCCGCCTCGCCAGTGCCAGCTCCACCACCGAGCTCCGCGGGGGTTGGCACGACACCGACGATGCTGTCGCGTCGACAAACTTCGACGCGGCAGCTGCTCGACCAAATGGATGAGCGCCTCACGACGATGCAGCAAGTGCTCACGCCCATTGAGATCCAACGTCTCCAGCAGCACGCGTTCCACATCGTCAAGATCCCCAAGGCGATCAAGCTGCGGCTACTTCAGGAGCTGCTCACGACGGCGAGAAAGGACCATATCCGTCGTGTGACGCTGTACCAAGAACAAGTTGCCTGTGCGAGCTATGCCCGCGAGGTCAAGCTCGACGACGCGCGTGCGATCGTGCAGGGAAGCGGCTCGTGGGGCAGTCTGCTCATCGATAGCAAGACGGGCAAACCCAAACTCCGCAAACCGGTCTTCCAATTGTTCTCGAGCGAGAACCGTCGTCGCACGATCGAAGAGCTCATCCGGCGCGCCGTGCAGCTCACGCTCGAGAGTGATCCGGAGCAGCGAGCGCTCGTTGAGCGACAGCGACAGCGGCGACTCGCACTCGAGGCTGGCACGTCCCCGCTAGGAGGTCCTGGGTCGTCCACAGCATTGATGTCGGCTCGTAAACGAGAATCTGCTGCCACGGGCTTTCCGTTGGTGCCACAGCCTCCTTTATTGTCAAATAGTGGAGTCAGCAGCAGTGGCGGTGGTGGAGATGGAGTCACAACGGGCTCTCGGATCAAATCGACGAGGAAACTCACGTTTGCAGTGCCCGCGACGATCCGTGAGAAGGGCAAACGCGGTTGAGAACCCACAGCAATGCGAAGCACCACAAGCGTCACTCATACATCTATCGTACAGCTTCATTAGTGTCATCAATCCTAAGAAAGCGTGTGTGTCATCAATCTTCCTCGCTGGGGAAGGACGTCAAGGGTCAGGGGGGATGTCGTTGGATATGTAGAATCTGAATCATCACATCAATCATGCTCGGTCCATGCGCTCATTTCGGAGAGCTCGCGGCGACTCCAAATGCGATCCACCCGCTATGGAGGACCGCAATGCTTGCATCAGCCCCGAGTGGTTTAGTCGCTCGTGCACCATCGGGCTCTCACCATCATCGTCGTATGAGCCATGTTCCTCGACAATCGGAATGTTGTCGTCCCACGACACATTGATGCTGCCCAATTCTGAACCGAGCTCTGTCTCACGAATCGTATCACGCTCACGCTCGGTCTTCTTGTGGAGACGCATCATCTCGGTCGGCACGGGAGCAAGCGGGGGCGCTTTCTTCTGGCCGTCTTCAACAAGTGTCGACTTGGGCGGTCGAGCACCTGTGAGCAAGATACGAATATTCTCACCACGCGAGAACGGCGTCTCGATCGGGATCGCCTCGATCAAACCAATAGGCAACGAAATACCCTTGAACGCGTAGTGGCCGTGGAACTTGAACATCGCGATCGTGCTGTTCTCAAGTCGCTCCATCGAC
>JAADVY010001056.1:0-10421 GCA_023336035.1 Pythium plurisporium
GCCGGAAGAAAAAGGTGGTTTCGGATCGGCCGGACTGGATCGAGTATCGTGCCGCTCACCGTCCAGCAGCGTGGTGAGCGGTGAGAAACCGCAGAAGAATGTGGCGAGATTTTCACGCCAGCGACGGTCTCGCCACCACGAGCGTATCGTCAGATGGGTGACTGAAAGGGCGTGCAAATTCTGACTGTACCAGGGTCCTTTTTATTCACACCCACGAAATGGGAACGATCGTTTGTGGATCAAGTGACTACGACCAGGTAGGACAAGTCTTAACTATTCGCACGTGCAACGATGTCCATCGTTGCTCTCGATCGCCAGGCAACGCGGGGCGATCCAATGCGGAGCTCTCCGTAAAATGGGAGGAGCTCCTCTTGGATACCCGTGTCCGACCTCCTCGCGACTGGTCGCTTCTTGACGACCACGTCGTACCCGCGAGTCGTACCACGTCGTACCCCTGATCTCCTCGGATCCCGCTCCGAAAGGATCTATATATAAAAAAACGCACAGGCGGTGTATCAAATGCTGCATTTGCAGCTCAAGATCTTGGAGACTTTGACAACATCGCTCAACACGCTGCGCGTGGTGCTGTCGCCTGTCGATGATTAGCTGGACGCATGGGGGGACAGTCGTGAAGTGACACATTCTGTGTCTGTGTGGGGCTTGGGCCCCAAGCTGGAGGGGAGCGACGAGCTGGACGCGCGCGATTGGTCAATTCGTCTGTGCGCACAGACCATGAAAAAAACGGGGAGGGATCAACTCTCTGCCGAAGTGCGCCTTTCCTGCGACGTGTGAACGAGTACGCCATTCACACGTCACAGGATTTTCGATTGACGGCACTTATGTGGGTCACACCATTCGGAGTCAGAGTGATGGTAATTATGCCACGTGAACAGGCGGCTCACCCCGGTTTAACGAGCAGCTCACCGTGGCTGACTGGTCTCCAGATCTCAGATACACTATGATTGGATAGAATTCATTTTGGGATCTTGAGATTGGTTGAAATAGGACACACAGCGTTTTTAGTCACCTTTTGACGCACTTCTTTGACACCTTCCAAACTGAACTCGACACCAAAACCCACAAAAAGGAATCGAGCGAGAACAAGCACGTACGCGCGCATTCAGGAACGATGGTCTACTCCTCTGCGACACTGGCGACGAGTATCGCGTCGGCGGCGGCCGTGGGCGTCGCGATTGGCGCGTACTTTGCGACAAAAGGTGCGGACAGTGCGCCGGCACCGCTGCGAGGGCTGGCGTGCTGGTTTTGTGGTGGGAAGCGACGGCCACACCTGCCCAAGCGGCTGATCCTCGTGCGGCACGGCCAGTCCGAGGGCAACATCGACCCGCTTCTCTACACCACAGTGCCCGACAATGCCATGCACTTGACTGCGCTGGGCTTTGAGCAGGCCGTGGCCGCGGGCCACTCGATCAAGAAGATGATCGGCGACGAGACGACGGTAGGATGGATCCCCTGCGATAGATCAATGGTTTTGTTTTGCTCACGCGTGTGTTCTGTTTCATTAGCGGTTTATTGTGTCACCGTATATCCGGACGATCGAGACGTTCCAAGGTATCCTCAAGGCATTCGGCGCTAAGTGCGAAGAGGTCCAATGGAGCGAAGAGCCTCGCATCCGGGAGCAGGACTTTGGTAACTTCCAGGAGCCGCTTAAGATCCGCGAATGCAAGGCTCAGCGTCGACGATTTGGATCGTTTTTCTATCGCTTCCCGAGTGGCGAGTCGCCGGCCGACGTCTATGATCGCATTTCGTCGTTTCTCGAGTCGCTGTATCGCATGTTCGAGAAGTCGACCGAGGACAACTACATTCTCGTCACGCATGGCGTCGCGATCCGCGTGATCCTGACGCGATACTTCAAGTATCGCATCTGCGAGTTTGAGCAGCTCGACAATTTCCACAATGGTGAGTTCGTCGTGCTCGAGCTCGACGAGGAGCACGGTCGCTTCAAGCTCGGCAAGGTCGTGAACAATGCGGTCTTGATGGACGACGAAGGCGTTGTGCAGTCCGTAGTGACGAAGGAGTACCCGGCGTTGCGTGTCCACAGCATGGAAGCGCTCCAGTCGACACTCGCCCCCTACCCGACGTCGCCTGTGAACCACTTTCGCCGTGCCTCGTCGGCGGCGATGTTCCCACCGATGGTACCTGAGCCCACGGAAGTCGCGGTCCCGAACGCGCTGGCTCGTAAGGTAGCTATGGGCAATGGCGAGCAGTCGATCCCTGAAGACGAGGAAGTGCACGACACGACGTCCAGCTATGCCGTCTGAACGCGAGAACCCGAATGACGAGGAGGCCGACCCAATCAAAAATGGGTGCCAACAGGCCTTGTCACCACGACCACGACGTATCGACTGCAGCTCACAAAGAGAAGCAAGTACGTGGCATCGACACAGCGAAGGAGGACGTCCAGCACACCTCCCCGGGAGCCAGGAAACTCGCACCACCAGAAAGCTGCTCCAGGTGATGTCACTACCCACTATGTCAGTAATGCGCAGTCGCTTCAAAAAGTTTATGTGGCACACGTCATATCAGGCACTTTTCTGCTTGGTTCTGGGTCGAATAACAGCTTTCTATTGGCTGAAATAGCCCAATATCTGTCTCTGTGCTCCTAGTTAGTGTACACCACCTCAATCTAGAGCCCGATCTGCCGCCGTGGCAGGTGTCCACACGGCCCAACCGACAGTGGAGAAACGCGCCTCCTTCCTCCTCCTCCTCCCACGGCTGAAGATGCTGCGCGCGTCGCGTCGCTCGCTGGCCGCTGCGGGACGCCACCACTGGGTGAGACAGGCGCCGCTCTCGACGGCCGCCGAGGCCATCGCGCCCAAGGCGCTGCTCCAGGACGACGAGAAGTGGATCCGCTTGATGCAAAAGACGAGCCAACTCGAAGCCAAGGTGCTGCTGCCGCTCAACGAACGGATCCTCGGTCCGTTGGACCGCAAACACAAAGAAGAGAAGCTGCCGTCGCTGCCCTTCGTGTTTCTGCTGGGGAACCACTCGTCGGGCAAATCGACGTTCATTAACTATCTGCTGCAACGGGAAGTGCAGTCCACGGGTGTGGCCCCGACGGACGATGGCTTCACGATCATCGCGCCGGGGACCGAGGACATTGACCAAGACGGCCCCGCGCTTGTCGGCGATCCGGATCTGGGCTTCTCGGGACTGCGTAGCTTTGGCCCGGCGCTGATCCAGCGCACGCAGCTCAAGGTGCGCGAGGGGATCCATGCCAATTTTATGATGGTCGACAGTCCCGGCATGATCGACAGCCCCAAGAGTCTCCATGCGCCACCCAGTTACTACAGCGTCCCCGAGTCGCTACGCAACGGGAACAGCGGGTATGGCAACGGCTCGCAGTTTGGCCGAGGCGGTGGTGGCGGTGCGCTCACGTACCGCGGCACGGGCGAGAGCTCGGACCGCGGGTACGAGTTCCCGGACGTTGTGCGATGGTACGCGGAGCGTGCGGACGTGATCTTGCTCTTCTTTGACCCGGATAAGCCGGGCACGACGGGGGAGACCTTGTCGATCCTCACGAGCTCGCTCGTCGGCATGGACCACAAGCTCCACATCGTGCTCAACAAGGTGGACCAGTTCCGCAAGATCCACGACTTTGCACGCGCGTACGGCTCGCTCTGCTGGAACCTCTCCAAGGTGATCCCGCTCAAGGATCTGCCCCGCATCTACACGATGTGTGTGCCGGTGAAGCAGCAGGCCGGTCAGCCCACGACGGAGGGCGGTCTGGGCACGTCGCTCAAGGACCTCGACGCTATGCGGGAAGAAGTCGTGAACGAAGTGCTGCGTGCGCCCGAACGTCGTGTGGACAACTTGATCACGAACCTGTACGACTCGTCGCGGATGCTCCAGATGCACGCGTCCATTTTCGAGGACGTTCGCCAGCGATACAGCAGCGAGAAGTGGCGTCGCTTGGCATTGGTCGCGTCGGCGCTGATTGGTGGTAACGCGCTCGCGGGTGCGGCGATCTTTAGCGGTGCACCGGTCGAGTTTGCCGGTGCGACGTCGGTACTGTCGTTTGTTCTGTCGTCTGGACTCGTGTGGAACAACTCCAAGGTCATGAACCAGTTGCAGCTGGATCTGCTACGAGAAGACACGCTGACGGACCAGTTCCGTCGTCGCTACGGCCGTCAGCTCGCAGAGGGCGACGAGTACGTGCTGTCGCTGTGGAAGCGTGTGCTGCCGGCGTTGCAAGTATCGATGCACACGCTCGGTTTCAACAACATGCCCAAGCTCAAGTCGTCCGAGTTGGACGCGATTGAGAACATTTTGACCAAGGAGATCCCGGAGCTGCGTCGCCAGAGTGCGCCGACCGAGACGAGTTTGGCGCACAAGGTCGCGAAGATGTTCCGCAACTAAAGATGACAGAAGGCGCAAGCCCTTAAAGCTCTCCCTATAAAAGCATCCTTATGAGACCGTTCTTCATTATCCAAACCTTGATGAATTGAATGGCTTCAGATACCACCAAAGGGCGACCAAAGGTCATACGTCAGTCGTGTGATTTAGCTCACGTAGTCGTAAAAGTAGCTGCTCAAGCCGTAGCGAATGTAGAATGCAATCGCGCAGCACACGACTTGGAACAGCAGCAGCGACTGCACGAGACGGTTCTCACGCATGGGGCCAAACACCACGAGGAAGAGGTTGATCACAGTGTAGTTGGACCGCGTCGACTCGGGGGTGATCGTCGAGGGTTCGAGCAGTCCCGTCTTCGCGTTGAACTTGGGCAAGCGGTGGCGCGGGCACGGCACGATCTTGAAAAGCTGCGGGATCGAGTAGAGAAAGTTGAGCACCTGCGGTGCGAAGAAGAGCAGCAACGTCTTGCTGAAGTGGCCCAGAATGCCCACCACCGCAAACGTCATGCCCGCGTAGTAGCAAAACGTGTCGCCCACAAACACGCGCGACGGGTAGGCGTTGTGCTTGAGCAGACCGAGTGTCGTGGCCAGATACGGCAGCATGAAGAGCAGCGACAGGTAGTGGCAGTGCTCGTTGTCGTGGCCGCGCAGGATCTGCACAATGTTTTGCACGACCACGGCACCGGCGATCACAAACGACTGGCCGGCTTCGAGCCCGTTCACACCAGCGTAGATGTTGATCGCGTTGGTGCAGAAGACAGCCATCATGCCCATGTACACATAGTAGAGAACGCCCAGCTCGACGACCTCACCACCGTCGCTGATCGAGATGACCGGGTTGATCAGATCATGGAGTAGCGTTTCCTTGCTGAACAGGAACCGCACGGGCTTGGGCAGCACGACGGCCGTGAGTCCCGGGTAGTTGAGCAGCAGCGGCAGCGACGCCAACGGCGGGTACACGAGCTTGTGGCGCCAGCGCAAGTCCGTGAGATCGTCACAAAAGCCCAGCACGATCATCGAGAGAATAGAAGCGATGCCCCAGAGCATCATACGCTGCGTAGCACAGCCTGAATGTCAGTGATTCGTTTTGGTCACTCGCAATCCCCCGATACGAAACCACGAACCTTGACATCGGCATTGTCGACGATCGTGAACACGGTCACCAGCAGCGCGACGACGTACACGAGTCCCGACACAATACCAAGCGCCTCGGGGCTGTGGTACACACACCACAGATCAGTACGCTCGTCACGACGGCCCCTTGCACACTAGACGACGTACATGGGGATGTCGCCCGCGGGCGTGCCGCGCTTGCAGAGATCTTTGCCCGAGAGCTTGCCGGGCATGCGACGTGCGACCACCGGGATCAGCAGCGCTGCGGCCGCGTAGCTGGCCACACAGATCCCCACAAGCGGCGTCAGCAGCGCCGGCAGCTCGCTCTCGATCGTCATGTCGTCGCTGCTTCTCGTCGTGATGATCTTCTTCCAGAGGAGGAGTGGGGAACACTTCCACGTAGGCGAACTTAACGGGAGCTCCATTGCGTGGTTGATAGGGTTCCATTCGAACTTAGTGGCAATTTCCTGGGTGGTCGGGGAAAGAGCAGCATCCGCATAACGACAAGAATGGCTGGCACGAAGCGGGCACGTGCGGCGGCGTTCAGCGAGCACGAGCGGTACGTGCACAAGAGCGGCGTGGTGCTGCAGCGCGAGGGCAAGAAGATCCGCGCGTTTCTGGTGCGCAAGGCCGTCGCGCAGCTCAAGCAGACGCGCGAGCAGCACGCGCAGGCCGAGCGGGCGTTGGAAGGTCCCGACCTCGACGAGAAGAAGCGCAAGCGCGCGCAGGGCAAAGTGACCAAGCTGTTCCATACGGTGGCCAAGTTGGAAAGGGAGCTCGCGGCATTGAAGGTGTTGGATCTCAAGGCCGTGGTCGCTGGTGCGTTTGAGAAAACCGGGTTGCGAGTGGAGGAGCCTGTGGAGGAGGAGAGTGAGGAAGAGGATGAGCCGAGGATGAGTGCACACGACCGCGAGATGGCCAAGTACGGACGTGGACGGGTGGTGGAAGAGCACAGTCCAGTGGAAGACGACGACGACGGGTTCAACTCGGAGGATTACGACGAGGCGCCGCGGTCGGACGGGTCCGACTCGGATGCCGGTGAGGAGGAGGAGGAGGAAGACGAAGACGATGTGGAGCAGGACGAGGAGCTGCAGGTTGTGCAGGCGGAGGAAGTGGCCGAGGGCGATGTGCTGTTTGGTCCGATGGGTCCGCCTGGTGGGGACATGTCAGCAACGAGCACTGTGACGGAGACGACACCCGAAGATGAAGCGATGACCAAGCAGTTGGTCGATCGCGTGCTCTCGCACAATCAGATGCAGCCCTTTCTGGATGCGATCCGTCAGTAGTACGTATTCTCCGCAAGGTCCCCCGCTCTTGCTAGACGAAAGCCCCTAACGTGCTTTTGTGAGATGTGATAGTGTCGAGAAGAAGGAACGTGACGCGGCCAAGAAGCGCCGGCAGAAGGAGAAGAGTGCGCTCAAGCGGGCACGGGCGTCCATGGTGGGTGGCCGTAGCTCGGCGGCGCCGACGTCCATGTTTTTTGGCTCGCTCTCGGGTGACGCACCGGACGACGATATGGACACTGGTATGGGCGGTGTCGGTCGCGCATCGATGGCTGGTGCGGAAGACGACATTGCCGAGTTCTTGGGGGAGACCAAGAAGAAGAAGAACCGCCCGGGCCAGATGGCGCGTCGTCAGAAGGCGATCCGGCTCGAGGAGGCGCGACGTGCCGCGCAAGAAGGAGACGCTGGCGGGTTCCAGAAGCGTCGCTTCCAGAGTCGTGATGCACCGTCCGTTGGCAAGTATGGGCCGTCCGAGCGTCCGAAAAAGCAGCAAAAGAAAGACGGCCCGGCTGCGCGTGGTTCGAAACAACGAGACGGCGAGCGGCCTGCTTCTCGGCAGGATAACAAGCGTGGCGACCGCGACTTCAGCGACAAGCGTCACGATCGGAGAGGTCGGGACGAGGTGCCTCGTGCGGCTGTGCCCCAACAGGCTGCGAAGAAACCCGCGCCGCAGCGAAAGCCAGAGATCGAGCCGTCGCATCCGTCGTGGCTGGCCAAGCAGGCGATGAAGGAGAAGCAAAAGGTGGACATCAATGCGTTCTCGGGCAAGAAGATCACGTTTGGCGACGATTAGATTGGGCGCGTCACTCTGTTACACAAAGAATATAGATTGCTTGTCGGAAAGTCAAGTCTATTGGGATATTCCCGAGTGCTTACACCATCTCTGGCTTGTTGAGCGGCTCAGTAGCCGTCGGTTCGACGTCTCCCTTGGCACCAAAATCGAACACATTCCGGTAGTCCACGTGGGATGCACCCGAGCGACGCCAGAACTCGACGACGTTGGTTCGCAGCCCGCGATCGAACGGGTTATCGAGGCGAGGCTTCTTGTTGTTGCTGCCGGCATTGGCTGCTGGCTTCAAGTACGGGTACCGCTTCCAATTGATCGATTCGTTGATGGTCAGATTCTTCTCCATGAGCCCAACGTGTTGCAAGAGCATCATCATCAGTGCGCCGAACGCGAGCATCGCCCACACGAGCACGATGAACGCGAGGAAATGGTCGCCGACCATATTCGGGACCTGCATCCACACGCGCATGGCCGCCGAGCCCCGCGTCGCGTTCAGGTTGCCCGGTCTCAGGAGCCTTTGGAACACGATCGCGGCGAGCACGACATACCCGATCAACACGAGGTTGTGCACGACCAAAAAGCACATAAAGAGCCGGTGGTTGCCGTACCCAACGCAGCGATTGATCCACGCACAGTGGTGGTCCATTCGAGCCACGCACACGCCACACTGCGCGCAGTGCTTGGAGCGCACAGGCTTGCGGATAAAGCACGTGCGGCAGTGCGATGCCTGCGGCGGAGGGATCCCCTGTGCCGCCTTCTCCAACATGTCGGTGACGTCCTTCTGGAAGGTGTTGACGACACCCGGATCGGACGGACAGAGCACCGCGAGCCGCACCCACACGGCAAGAAAAATGAACTCCGCGACCCACAATGCGATCAAAAACGGCTTGTAGTCGTCCACGACAAACTTGTACGTGTGGTCCACCCACACGATCACATGGAAGAACGTAAAGGTCATGACCCAGCCCATCCAGACGCCGACGATCATCTCCGGTTGGGGCTTCACCAACGATTGGATCGTCCAGGTTTTCTTGACGGAAGGTGCGGCCGTGGCGTCGATCACAACGCTCGGCGGGACCTTCATCGTTCGCTTGGATGGATGCAGCGAGTCTGGGTCCCGTGAGCCGTGCGAGTGGCCACCACCGTGGCCGTGGGGCTGGCGGAAGTTGCCCATCGATTTGTAGAGCATGACCACGATGAACGGGACGGCACCGTACCACGGTACCCAGTAGCTCGTCGTGAGCACGGCCAAGAGCACCAACCCATAGAGCAGCACGAGCCAGAGGCGTGTCGAGCGGCACTTGGTGGGCGGCTGCGAGAACGTCCGGTCGGTCGTCTCCAGCAACGTCACGAGCCACGCGAGTTTCTTCGTGCGAGCCATGTCGAGTGCACTGACACCGTCGTCGTCGGGCGCGTTCGCGTCAAAGCCACGGGTTATCAGGTACTGCACCACGACCTTGTGTTCTGTCCACCCATCAAGCATTTGTTAGTCCACACTGCTCAACTGTCGAGAGATGTATTTTATGGAGACAGTACCTCCAGCCACGGCGTAATGGAGTGCCGTCGTCTTGTCCTTGCTCCGAGCGCCTTCGATCGTGACTTGCGTGGGCTGTCCAGCCGGCGGCGCGCGACCCGCGGCTTCGAGAAGAAAGTGGAGTGCCCACAAGTGGCCCTGCGCGGCCGCGTGGTGGGCCGCCGTGTTGCCGGCATTGTCTCGTGCGTGGAGATCCGCATGGCCAAACATAACCAGCGTCTCAATCACCCGGAGATTGCCGACATGAGCCGCACGGCTAGACAATTGCGACACGTTCGTCAGCATCCCCACCACGGAGATCGATCGATAGGGGGGAACAGCCATCCTACATGAGCGGCGTCTCGCCGGCGTTATTGCGAGCGTCTACAACCGCCGCGACCGCGCGGCCAGCGGCCTGGGTCTGCTGAATCAGAAAGTGCACGATGCTCGTGTTGCCCTCGAGCGCGACCGCGGCCGCGTGGTGGAGAATCGCGTTGCCGCTGGCGTCCGTGGCCGCGAGCATGTCGACGGGCGCGGGCTGCGCGGCCATGGCCATGCCCCAGAGCAGCACGACAAGCGGGAAGTCGCCGTTGGCCGCGGCTGTGAAGGCGTTCTGCCCGTCGTACGCCACGTTCATGGGGAGCTGCAAGGGAGAGAGAGAGAGAGAAGAAGAAGAAGGGAGACTGAAACGGGGAGCTCGCCGTTGTTTTTCGGCAAGTGAGACAAACGAGAGTGAATGCGACCCAACAACGGCTGCGTCCGATGGGTTCCAGGTGAACAGTGTACCGTGTGGTTCGTGATAATTACACGTTCTAGTTGCATTGCTGGATGAAATTCACCAGATAGAAGCTGTGGATGTACGAAATGCCAAGTATATCCATGGGTACACGTGTTTGGAGGTGGGTTCACTCCGTGTTTGTGTCGCTTTGCTTGCCCGTGCCGTTGGAGGCGTAGGGTCGCACTTGCGTGTTGTTCAGCTGTGTGTTGTTGCCCCCCGACTCGCGTCTCGACGCCACGGCGCTTTTTGTATGCATCGACGAGTACTTGGACGACGTGCCCGAGGCTGCCTCAGCCTGTAGCCGTGTGAACTTGGGCACCAGCATGAACGCCATCACCAGCGACGTGCACACCAGCAAACAGCCCGCCAAGAAAATGTAGAACGCCGACGCAGGCATGTCCACCAGATACGCCAGAGGCAAGATCACGAGACACCCGACCAACACCATGAGGCTCGACGCGAACATCCAGATCGACTCTTGGAAATCCGTCGACACATTGCGCACGAGAAATGACGCGTACAGCCCCATGAACAGCACGATCGTCTTCCAGAAGATGAGCAACGCGCTGAAGATGAA
>JAADVY010001057.1:0-10410 GCA_023336035.1 Pythium plurisporium
CTCGACTACAAAGATCGAAGCGGTCACTTGCCTTCTGCCCAGGAAGTAGTTCGTCAGTGATCTCCTTCCACTTTGGGTTGCATGTCATCGTGATAAATAGATCAGGCTTTCTCAACTTCCGCACGATAGCCATTGCGTCTTGGTACAGACCCATCATGTAGCGAAGGCGTCCCAAGTTAATCAAGTAGGCCCTGGTACAAGTTTACACGAAGCGTTTGCTAATGCGTCCGGATGTACATAAACCGCGATTCTTCGACCTTGGCGTACGCATCAACCATGTATTCCTGGGTAAGTCGTCCTGAGAGATGCAGCACCTGGGCGTTCTCCCGCACCATAATGTGGTAGCAGTAGAACTCCGCCATCGTAACGCCAGTCAGTTCTTTGAACCGCAAGCTCCATCCGTGATGCCCGCCCAGGAAAAGCAAAACGAAATGAAGTGGGTCGTATCTGGGTTCAAGTTGATTGACAAACTGGAGCTGACCACCTCGCTTCCGAAGAACGATGTCCCTGTAGCCAGTGCCTTCGCCTTCCTCTCCAGGCAACAATACAGCAACCTCAGAGGCGGCCGGTTGGTCGTACTGGCGATTGGGTTGAATTCCCTCTCCAATAAGCAACTCAAATGTCTGCGTCAGGGCGTCGCGAACCAAGGATTCGTTGTTTGCCATGAACTGAGCAGCAAACGGATTCACTGCCTCCAACTCTTCCTGAATCAGTGCAAGCACAACATAATCGAGATGCGGGAAGATTGCGTTACGTCGGTTGAGCTGGTAGTACGTGTCAAGAATGTAAATCTGAGCAAACCACGGCTCTTCATCCTCGTCGGGCAGCAATCCTCTTGAGATGAGATGGTCGTGCACCCGATAGGTGTACACACCGGAGCGGTTGTTTGCTAGTGAACGATCGTAGCTTGCACCACTCGAGGTGAATCCAAACGCAGAATTGAACGCGCGGATGTTCTCACGGAAGGGTACAGCTCGCGTGCTGTCCCCTCGAAGCAGATCCATAATCCTGGGGGGCGGGTTGGGAAACAGTGGTAGATTTACACGGCCATTCTTGCAACACATTTCGTACACGGGATTGCGCATGCTTGATTTCGGCTTCCGCTCCTCAATCCACATGAGCGCCCCGCACGAAGAGCACTTCCGATCCATCCGTTGAGTCGAAATGGCTGAGTTGTCACATCATATTGAGTAGCATCCAAGAATGTTCTGGGGTGCGTTAGCCCAGCCGCGCGGCGATACGCACGTCTCTGATTTTGTAGGGTCCACGGTGGTTGTGGAGCCAGGAAGCTGTGCCCACGTGGCGCAGGGGCATCTGGCGGAGTTTCAACGCCTGCAGTCATTGACATCGCACCACGTGCAGCAGTTTTCAGGCTTGGGGGCGTTCCGGTGACAGGCCGCGACGACGCGTTGCTCGACGCAGACGCGAGTGGCAGTACATCATCACTCAACGCACATGCACGAAGCTCGAACAGTGCATCGCTTAATGCATCTGTCACTGAAGGGGAAAATACATAGCTTGACTCATCCGTAAAAGGTTGGGATAGCACATCACTCAACCTTATCGCGGTGAGAAACCTATGGCTTCCGGATGCTGCGCTGTGACTGCAGCAATCTCACTTTCCTTGTGTTCACTCTCGTACCACCACCGTCGAGTATCAAACCCCGATGGGCGGGGGTCACTGTCCATGTCGCTGGCTCTTAGCAGAATTGCGAATGAGACGAATAACCTTTGTTCGTTGTGGGTATTTTTACGCTGACATTAGCGTCGGGTCAGTTCCAAGAAACTTCAAGATCTTATTCATCGTCTTATTCATACTCAGGTCTGCTCAGATCGATCTTTCAAAATATATTTCGGATTTTACATAAATCCTCCTGATTGAAATCTGCATCTGAACCCATTCTAAACGTTGCTGTATTCTTCCTTGATCTTCACATTTTCACAGTAGTATGTGGCTTGAGCCTGGTGGCCAATTTGGAAATCTTCTTCCTTGATTGTTACATCTTCTTCCTTGGCCTTGACATCCTCACAGGCGGATTTGGCTTGGTCACGCGCACTTTGGTAACGCAGCTTGTCTAGGTAGAGGAGCCACTCACGATCTTCCCAGAAGAGCGCGAACTTGCCTAGTCGTGGGCTTGGACTGGCTTGAAACCCTGAACGAACTGTACGCACATAATGGATGCGTGTCTTGAACTTCATAGTGCAAGAGTGGGATGTAGCAATTCTTGCGCGGACTCGACTGAACTTCATCGTTGTTGTGTCGTCAAAGCAGATTCCGAAATGCCATATGGCAAGAGCGGCCGGATCCAGGTCGACAAAATCTCAAAAACAGAGAGGGAAATGAAAAACAGAGAAAACGCATCAAAAACGAAAAACATGTGCATACAACAGAGACTTCGCTCCAATAATACACCGGCAAATGGCGCCAACAGGGAGGAGTGTTCGAAAACACACATGCAGGTGCGTTTAGGGCAACAGCGGCCAACCCGAGAGCGTGCTTTCGCACGGCGGGTCAACCCATGGGCTGCCTAGCCCAGGGGTACGCAACCCAGCCCGGTCAAACCGCGGTTCGGTGAACCGCTATGTATGCGGCTCGCGATCCGAGAGGTATCGTAGCTTCAGATCCATCCACGTATCCCCCCCCTCCCCACCTCCCCCCTCTTGACCCCTACAGCCTGCGCCTTACGCTTGAACACATTTCTTTTTTTTGCTGGCGCCGATCGACCGAGGAGCGCTGTGTTGAACATTACAACTATGCGCCCTCCCAGGAAGAAACACCCCACGTACCTGTGGACTCAGGTGCTATTTCGCGCGACGGTGGAACAGATGGAGCTCTTCCTCGATTCCCATCCAATTTGTAGCCACCACAAGCCAGCTTCATAGGTGCCAACTGTTCCAAACAACATTGACGACCATCGCATGCGCTACCGTCTGCTCGAATGCCGATCGGCCGCGTGCATCAACGCCCCGGAGTCAGCTGGTGACTGCTCCGCATGGATCAACACGCTCGCGTGCATAGCATCGGACACAATAGTCGTGTTCCAGTACGGAACACACGCCATTACTGGCCAGGTGGTTCCGAACCGCATGACATGCGAGATGAGACGCATCACGAGGACGCTGGCGGCAAACGGTGCCAGGCCGATGGCGATCCTCAACCAGCCCATTAACCAGCTCCAGCTGACGCCAGATACGATTCCGCAGCTCGCGCAAGTTCAGCACACGGCGTACCATCACAAAGATCTCGACGAAACGAACCCCTTCACGTTTGCTTGCCCGATCAACAACTTCAGTATTCCTGAGCTCGGCATCGGCTCCGCGGACAGTCCGTTCCTGATCGGGGTCACCACGAAGCGTCAGGTGCGCAATCTGTTCAGGGCGGCGACCTTCCCCTTCCACATCGATGCGACCTACAAGATCAACCAGTCGGGCTACCCCATGGTGGTCTGCGGGACGTCTGGCGCAAGTCGCTTCATGCACGTCGCAGCGGTTTTTCTAACGTCGCATCTGCGTCAAGCCCAGTACACCCAGATCTTGGCCAGTCTGTTTGCTGTTTATCGGCTGGTGACAGCAACCGACCTCCAGATTCGCTACGTCATGGGTGACGCGGACGACGCCCAGTTCAACGGATTTAAGGAAGCTGTCATTCCCAACTGCCCAGGTGCAACGTACCTCATGTGCTTCTTACATGTGATGCTCAACGTGAAGAAGCGAGCCAAGCAGCTGACAGCGCCAGACCGCAAACTGGTCTACAAGCACGTGTATCGTATTCACCGTGCGCGCGACCAGTTCGATGCCGAGGATGAGGTCACACATGCTATGATTGCGTGGTCGGCACAGCCTGGTCTCAAGACGTTCGTCGCTTACTTCAGGCGTGAATGGCTTGACTCTCGTTTCAATCGCTGGCAGTGCTACCAGAGTGCTATCCGCCAAGCCAAGACCTACAACCCACTCGAGCAGTTCAACAAGACCTTCAAGCGAGACTACACCCTCCGTCAGCTCCTCCCTCTGAACTCCTGCATGCTCAAGATGCAGCAACTTTGAAGGACGACGGCGGTTGTGAACCACAACTTCTTGGACTCTAGCGTCGTGACGGCAGATCTGCCAAGGCGAGTGAAATATCTTCGCAAGGCTGGTCTGTTAACCCACACGCGCGTACAGCGAACTCGCCTTGACTTTCTCATGGCCGGGAACCAGCCTGAGACTCATGTGCTTGTCAAGCAGCACGGGGTTGTGAAGAGCGCATTCCCATTGTCGAGAAGCGACCAAGATCGACTTCCGTCTCTTTACATGGAGACGTACAAGCAGCCACACGGCGGATGGTGCGTTGATATCGTCGACCGCTGCTGCCCCTGCGTGTGGTGATTCAAGAACGGCTGCTGTGTGCACTTGCTCGAAGGACTAGAGGTTGTCGGCGCCAGGTTTGATCCAGAAAGCCAAGCCGAAGAATCATTTGTGAGCCAGCGGCGCCGACGCCGTGTTGCTGTGGCGGGTGATGACCAAGCTATCCCAGAAGAAGGAGGTCGCCCGACGGAAGTGGGCCCTGCGCTGGCAATTGAGTGATCACATCTCAAGCACATGGAGATGAAGACACGAGCAGTACTGGTGAGCATTAGAATGTAGGTAGGGTTACGTATATAGGTATAGGATCACAAGAGTACCGATAAAGCTCAATACAAGCTCGTATTTCATCAAACCCACATCTTCCATGTTCGTTTAGCAGGGTCCCATCTACCGTCTAGAGCTGATCCTCGAACTCATCAAGCACAGCCGCTTCGTAGATCGCACGGCGATAGCGGGCGATCGTCGATGCTGACACACCGTAGCAATCCATGAACGCGGACTTGCAAACACGTCCCACAAAGGGAGGATAGTAGTGGAATCGCAGCCGCTCACCAGTCGAGCGAGCGTGCCGCGGTCTGGCATTTTCAGCAATGTAGAGGATGGAGAGCGCGGTGAAAATGCTCACGCGCTTCTCTTGGCGGCTTAGACCACTTACGTACGCCACGAGCATCTCGAGAGCCGCTGCCTTGCCGACCAAGCATTCTCCGCATCCGTCTGCGTTGATAAGGTTAGACACGCGAAGCATGAGGCTGAACGTGTCGTCGTCATCATTGTGTTCGTATCGCATTGGGGAATCGAGACGGTAGGCTCATCAGGTGGAGACAAGGTACAGTAGTCTATTGCGTTGCGATGCTTGGGCCCAGTTGGCGATTGATATCAACCAATCGGTCAAAAGTGATCAGTGCGGGGCATTTCCACTAGAGGTGGCAACGTTAAGGTTTAAAAAGTTTTGACAACTTTTTTAACCTTAACGTTAAGGTCAGGTTCAGGCCTTTCTGAACCTGGGGCTTAACCTGGCGAGCAGCCGTTGCCCACGATCTCGAGCGAAACCGCACAAAAATGTCTCGAGCTCACGGCCGGGTTCTCGACGAGCCCCCTGAGCGGCTCTACGAAATGAAGCGCATGCACGTAGAGAAATACTGGCAATGTGTCAAGCTTGCCGCGAAGCCGGAGTATGCTTTGCTGCCCGATGCCCAGCTCAAAACAAAGCATTGTGAGTTTGCGTACTGCGAGGAGTGCAAAATGACAATATACTGCACGAGCGGCAACAACGAAGTGGGCAAACACATGCACATGTACCACCAAGATCTACTCGACAAGTTCGACGCAGAAGAGCGCGAGGAGATGGAGCGACAAGAACTGCGCACGAGCGCCGACGCGCACAAGCGAGCCAAGAGGACCACTCGATCAACCTCGCGCGAAGACCAAGAACACGCCAACTACCTTCTCGCCAAGTGGATTGCGGAGAGCATACGACCGCTTACGCTAGTTGATGACCCAGGCTTTGTGAAGTACATCAACTATGTCACCCGTGATATCGGTGGTGTTGAAGTCGCCATTGCTAGTCGAACGGCGCTTCGCGAAGAGATCAGGGGCATCGCGTCGGCGAAGCGAGCGGCTTTGGCTACCGAGCTCACTAGGGGTTGCAAGTACTTCAGTGTGACGACAGATCTCTGGACGGACAGAGCTCTACGCAGCTTTATGTCCATGACGATTCACTACGTTGATGCCGACTTCAAGACCTTCAGCTGGCTGTTGGGGATTCAAAGCGTGCCGGGTAAGCATGACGCAAGCAGGCTCAAGGCTGAGCTGGATAGCTTCGTTAGTTAGTGGAAATTGGAGAAATCGCACTGCACCATGCTGCTCCGTGACGGCGCCAAGAATATTGTGAACGCGGCAGAGATGCTCGACGTTCCACACATGTCGTGCGTTTCTCATTCACTACACTTGGTCGTTGGCGCTGCTCTTGTGCGCAAGCCACGACAAACAGCCTCGCAATCGGCGTCGGGTACACTCGACAGGATCAGCACCAGTGGGTCAACGTCACTGTCTGCGCCAAGCGACTCCGACGGCGCGGTTAGAGAGGGTGGGGAAGTCGAATACGATGAAGAAGACCTCGAGCTGGAGGGAGATGATGCAGCCCAGATTGTCGAAGAGCGCGAGCGTGTGTGTCATGAAGTTGAAGACCTGATCATGGAGAACATCACCAACTTTTCTGATCAAGAGCATCTCGAACAAATGCGCGAAATTGTCGCCAAATTTCGCAGAATCGCAACCTACTTCCACAAGTCGTCCAAGGGAAAGAATCGCCTCGCTTGCTTCCAGAACGAGAACGAAATCAGGCAACTGATTCTCGATTGCCCGACTCGATGGAGTAGCACCTTCGAGATGCTTGAAAGATTCGAAGATCTCAAGGCACCACTCACAGATTTTTTCGACTTCACGAGCGGCGTTGGCCGTGCAGAGTTTTCGGACATGAAAATCCGTCGTCCGAAGTACTCGGATTGGTTTGCTATCAAGTGTTTGAGTGTGCTTTTACTCGAATTCGCGTTCGTCACGCAGCGCATCGGTGGTGAGAAGTATCCCACCATGATCATGGTCTTTCCACTTCTCCGTATTCTCAAGGAATCGCTGATGAACGAATCGATTTTCGATCCAATCATTGACCAAGCACGGGAGGAAGGCCACGCGGATTTGGAGGCTACTATTGAAATGGTGCAGGGCGTCAGGCGCTCGTTGTTGCGTATTTTCTCCAAACGCTTCACGGGGATGAGGAGCGAGGTGCTGTGGGTTCCTTTGCTTGACCCACATCAAGCTAAAACGAGGGGGTATCTACATCCTGGAGAAGAAGAAGACGCCAAGCATCTTTTGCTCACGTCGCTGGTCGAGCTACACGTCGGTGAGCAAGCGGAACAGTCGGCCTCAGCGGAAGCTGTCGAGCGGCCAGCCTTCCAATCCCCCGTTCGAGCTTCGCAGCGGGTGAATGACCGCTACGATAACCGCTTATATGGCCTCAAAGTCCAGCCACGGCGCCCAGCCGCTTCTGAAATGAGTACCACGGGAATTCGCACGGAGTGTGAGAAGGAAGTGAAACGCTACTTTGATCTCGTGCAAGAGGAAGACGAAGTTGATCGCGACACAAATCCAAACACGTGGTGGAACCAGAATAAACGCCGCCTCCCACTGCTGGCAGAGCTGGCTCGGAAGTGGTTAGGCTGCGTCGGCACGTCTGTGCCTTCAGAGCGAGTGTTTTCTACAGGCGGGAACGTCGTGAGCGTGAAACGCTGTTCGCACGCGCCAGAAATGGTGGAGGACTTGGCGTTTATCGCCCACAACAATCCAGGAAAGAAGTGAGGGGCAAACGAAGGGGAGAGGTACGTATATTGCATTTACAATGATGTTTCAAGAGCTGGATAGAAGTGCAGGCAAAGCGATTGTTGCTTTCCTTATAAATTCTTGTTGATAACACGGCTCAACATGACAACTAAATCATAAGCTGTGGTGTGCGCAACATATTCAACTAACTGAAGGATGGCAGGATCCCGCCGAGCTCGATGTCGAGCTTCGCGCTCGTGGACGAGCTGCAAACAATGCACCACGAGCTTAATTTCAAGCATTTGCATCCACCGGTAATTCGCGTCTGGGGCGAATTCATTCACGGCGATGCCCACGTCGCGCGCGTGCCGACGAAGCCGTTCGCCCAGACGACCGGGTCGTCCCGCGACCTGCTCGCCACGATGAAGAACCACAAGCACGGCATCGCGACGGACCGACACGGCAAACGACCGTCTTCTCGCTCTTCCTCCACCACCACGCATCTGGGCACCAACGGGTTCTCTAAGGTGGACGAGATGGCCGCACAGCTCCACGCGATTCTGTAGTTACGGTCCACGCCGCCCCGTGCACTGGGCGCGACCACCGAGGAGCTGCTTGACGGGTTTGGCGCGATTGTCGCGCCCAAGGATAAACTCGTGCTCCATACGTTGCTGCGCGACATGGCCGTGTGCCGTGGCCGCAAGTGGACGCTGAAAGACAAGTTTCTGTGATTACAGACAGTACGAATTTTTAGAACCACTGGATGGCGTCCTGATGGCGTTTGCAAAAGCCCTGTTGCCACGACCACGTCGCGTGGAAGCTTCCCTCGGGCACCATGGCCGCGATCTCGAGCGACTTGGCACGGATGGTCTGAGTGGACACGACGTCAATACCGGCGTTGGGCCTGGCGCGCTGCGTGGCATGGATCCACTGCACGAGCTCCTGCTCGCCCTGCGTACCAAGCGTCGTGGCCGTGCCCTTGTCACGCCGTCGCCGACGGCTCGTCGTGGTCTGCTTGAAGCACATGGCCTCGTTCACCGTGCGTTCTTTGACCCACTTGTAGATTTGTCGCGTGCCGTGCAAGCGCGGACGGCCACAGGTCATCGACGACGGCGTATGGGGCGGCGGTGGAATGGTCGTCGTCTCAAAATGCTGCTGTGGCATCTAGGGTGTGGGGAGACAGCACGAGGGAGATCTCGATCGATCATCTTACCTTGATCTTGTAGTTGTTGGTGTGGTTTGACGATCGAATGACGAGAGTCCACAAATAAAGATTTCACGGTTCACTCCACGTTGAGCCCCAGGCGAAATTGGCCTGTCAACCTGAACGTGAACGTTAAGGTTGACCAAAATCACAACCCTAACGTTGCCAGCTCTAATTTCCACCCATCAACAGTGTTTTTTGATACCTATTGGCCAAAACTTTGAAACCAAAAGCCTCGCGCTATTAATACAATACCTAGCGGTTGATGGTGAGCTCTAACGCCTCTAGATGATTATAAATGCGGCCTCCAAGAGTATGTTGATGGGAAAAAGACCTTGCCTTCATTGACCAAAGCAGCCACAAGCCTAGCCGCGAGCATGCGAATATCGCAATCAAGAACGCGACTATTTGGTGGCCATTTGTCATCAAGCAGAGGTCAGTACTGAGCTACTGCGTGGATTAGGTCCGAAAAAGGAAAATGAGCTTGAGTTGTCTGATCGCGTCCGCTTCCTCCGCAGTAGCTGACCTATTTTTTGCTTGTTAACCTATTCCAGATCAGTTTGTCATTCATCCTCAAAATATGTCGAGGAGTAGCCAATCAATATTCGTTTAGAGGCAATCTTCTGATAAGTTTCGTCCTCAAAATAGCCTTGCCCAATAAAATCCATATATATCATTCGTCCTCGGAATTTCTGACCCCATATGTGTGCCCCATGGCCACTTCAACGTCATGCTCTTGATCATTTCTTCATCTGCAACATGACCAAGAGTCACGGTGGGAAGGGTAAAGCGTTTAAGGTGCTGTGCCGCACAGCCGCGAAAGCGGTCGGCAAACATGCTCAAGATGCAGGTGCTCGAGAGATCAAGCGAACGATCAAGTCAGCTGGCGTCAACCTCGACATGGCCGTCCGACGTCAAGATCTTCACCACTTCCTCGAAGGACTTTTGAGTCAGCTGTTTCAGCCAGCCGACGTACCGAAGGTGATCGACGCTGCAGCCGCTGCGAATATTATCAAATGTCATGCAACAGTTTTAACCACGGTGGTTAGCGCCCTGCGTGATCGAGTGGTTGAGCTCGCACTCCCAGCTCCTCGGGTGGGTTCGCCAACACCAGCCCATCAGAGTAGAGCAAGGTCTTTGCTGGCTCCTCTGTCGTCCGACACTGCCCCGCCCAAAATTTTTCCGCCAAGCACGCCGGTCGTATCTCGTGCGTCGAGACCTCCGACCATCCAACCGGCGGTGGTCGGTGAGCGGGGTAGCACGATGGGTCGACCCCAACTGGTACTCACGGTTCCCGGGGCGGATCTCCCGTTTGCGAATAACCCTCATGCTGGGATTACGGTCCCTGTCATTGTGATATAGTGGGTTGGGATTTTCCCGCGTATGCAGTACTTCCTCAGACCCTGGTCTGCTCTGGCGAAGGGGTAGCGCCAGATAGACCGGTGAAATATAGAACACTCTTTGGCAGAATCTCACGTTGTGTACCCTTTGTCAGCTCTTTCAGGATTTACGCCCCGTAGCTAGACCGACTGGCACTGAACAAGTGA
>JAADVY010001058.1:0-10407 GCA_023336035.1 Pythium plurisporium
CGAAATCGCGAACACTCTTGCCGACCGCGACGACGACGCCCGCACCGTCCGAGCTCGGCACGAGATCGTCTTTGATGCCGGGCGTTGGGTACCAACCGCCCGTGATCTGCAGGTCGCGTGAGTTGAGCGTCACGCCCCGCACTTCAATCAGCACGTGGTCGTCGGCGACGGTCGGCAACGGCTCCTCTCGACGCTGGAGGTTCTTGTGGGACGTGCGGTCCTGGATACGGTAGGCGATCGCGGAGGTCGGGAGGCTCATCATAAGCCTGAGCCGCTTAGGGTCTTGGTGGTGACAAGAGAGCAAGGTCGAGAGTGAGCCAAGAGCAAGGATATGCTCATGCTCGAGGCGGGAGGGAGGACACGGAGAGAGGCAAGGCGACGCAGAGATATTGAAGATCGATTACGTGACAAGACCGAAAATGACACACTGTACATGTATTCGTAATCTCCGAAATGCGTCATGACAGAAATTCATTCGAAATGAAACCTGCGGTCTGCATATGGATCCACTGTAACCTGACAGTCATGGGCCAGCAGCATCAGCATGGCCGAACAGCTTCCGTGATTGCTCCATCGGCAGTGCCTCCAACTAATCACCAATATGCCATCGTGCGTTGGGGGCTCCGTATGCAAGTCCTACCTGACTGGAAAGAAGTCCTACCTCACTCCCATTTGGTCCATGGTACTTCCGAGATCCAAGGTCAAATCGATGAAGCACCGTGTCGGGTTGATTTGGCAGCCGCTCGCGATCGACCGCGCGACGCAGTGCAAATGGTCAAACGTATACTACCTCCGTTCGGAAAATAGTGCAAAGGTCAGATCTGAGTGGCAGATTCAAAATTACTGTATAATATCATACCCCCTCTAATAAGATATCCAGACTCCATTCAAAAATGCGCGCGCTTTTGTTGTGTTCACGTTGGGAACCGTTTGGAAATCCGAAGTCACTTTACGATCGTCGAGCGGGAACGCGCACAGTCAGGATGATCGTCAGGCGGCGCTGGAAGTGCCTCAAGGACGCGAAACGCCAGGCGATATGGGAGGAGCTGCTCAGTCGCAGCAACTGCGGCGTGTTGGGCAAAAACGACATCCGTGAAGTCGCTGCGCTCTACGACATGACATACCACCGCGTATGGAGGATCTGGAGGCTTGGAAACACAACAAGACGCTTTGGTGTTCCGGCGGACATTCGCGCCAGGTGGTATCTTCGCGGGCGGCGCAAGATGAATCGGGCGGCTCTCTGTCAGCGGATTCGGCAGGTGCCGATCGCGAATCGTACGACACAGCGCGGACTGCAGCACGACGTGTTCGCTACAGCGTACATGATCAATCAACTCATCAAGGAGGGGTACATGAGGCGAGCGCTGAAGCAGACAAGGCCGTTATTGACAAACAAGCATCACGTGGATCGAATGGACTTTTGCGTCAGGCACGTTTGGAAGCTTCCCGATGGTTCTTGTCAGTTCACCGGCATGTACGACACTGAGACTCGGCCACATTCGAAAGGACCACTTGCTCCGAACAGAGGCGTTGCCGGACACGCTGCCATGCGACCGCGCGATTTACGACAAGGTGTGGAGACTGCTTGGTGAGCGGCGCACCCCTGGTGCGACCTCAACTGTGGAACTGGAGGTGGTTTGGTGAGCTGAGTGGGTGGAACATGGACGGCCCCCGGCAACTTGCTTTGTGTGATATTTAGTTTTTGCTGCTGCATTTTCCAAAATTCATCAATTCAATCTACCTCTCATGCGCCGATATATCTGGGCGAAGCCCTTGCCGAAATTTTCAAAAAACTGTTCTCTGGATATTTATATCCAGAGTTTTAGCAGGATCTGAAAGCCCCAGAATCCTTTTATAATAGCATAGTTTTCATATCTCCATAATCATATTCTAGCAGCAAGGGTATTGACTATCTGACCAACACCTGCCATAACAGAATTTGCTGCACGATTTATATCAGGTACTGGATGTTGACCGAGTCGGTGAAGAACGACATTCGTACGACATTGATCAATGGCAGGGAACCGCAGGCTGACCCAGTTGGTGTACTGGTACTAGTATAGCCTGGACCTCATTTGAGACCGTAGATAACATAACGGGACTTAACAGCAAACCCGAAAAGTGCGAGTTATTGGTACCGATGGAAAGAGAGGGATCTCAGCTACACAATCATGGTGTCAGAGTTGAGGAAATCGGCTCCTGGCCGGAGAAATCGGAATCCTCCCGAGGCACCTAGATCTGGAGGGTGAAAATCGATTTTTCAAAATTTGGTATGGATCGATTCGTTTCATTCAGCTGAATCCATCAAAATCGTTCTACAGTAATCAGCTAGTTGTAGCTTGCTCAAGCAAAAAAAATAAAAAAAACAGAGCTGTAAAACAACAGAACATTGATTCAAAAGTGTTTCAATCGAATCAAACATATTTATTTAGGTTATTATGCATCTTGGACTTCTCCATGCTTGTCCTCTTCCTCTGTTTACCGTATTTTTCTCCCTAAGTACGCAATGGGAGAATGCGAAGACGGAAGTATTGAGCGTAGCAACGCCGGACCTGGGCTGTTAGGACGCTGGGAGGGATGTAGATGCATATGAGGGCACATTTGCGGCGATAGAGCTCCTGAGCTCGCGAAAATAGCACCGATTTTCGGGTCTCCGTCCACATAAAAAGGGCAGCAAATGGACTCTAGCATCTTCGTATTTATAAATATCCAGAGCTTCCCGGGCGCAGCACGGCTTTGTAATAGTATTGCCCGGTTTGCATTATTTTCCGAACGGAGGTAGTACTTGCTATCCACTCCGGAAATGCAAAAAAAGAAAGTGCTTGTGGGTGAAGGACACTTTGGACTGATAGGGGACCACAAGCAGCAGATGCGGAGACGTCTTGAGGGCCTCGAGGCCGTCAATTCCAATGATCGAGGTCGAGAGTCAACCGTGTGTCTCGTCTATTGCGTATATTGAGCCTCATTGGTCCAAAACAAAATTGTCGGAATACTCGTTCTCGATTGGTCAAAACACGTTCGTGATTACCCCCTCGGCTCCAATTCTCATCAGCAACACACCAAGTCCAGCATGCCGACGGCGACTATACGCAGTCTTCAGTCTCGCCCATGGAGCTCGCTGTGGACGACGACGTGCTGCATGCGGCGCTCGCGTTCGTCGACAGCTTCAGTGAGCCAGTGAAATCCAAGCGGCTGGCGTCCCATGCGCGGCTCAAGCGCGAGCTCGCGGCGCTGCGAGCGGAGACCGTCGTGCTGGAGGATCAGATAGGGCGACAACGCAGCGCACAGTCCCGAGCGAGCAAGCCCACGGAAGCGGTCGCATGGCGAGCAGTCGCGTTGTGTCAGCAGGAGAGACGCCGTCGCGCCGAGCTGGAGAATGCCCGGCTCCGTGCACGGGTGCAAGAGCAAATCCGACTGGCTCGCCGCTTGGTCAAGATGATTGAGAGTGGATGGAAAGACCAGGTATGTGCTCAGCTCTATCTTGTGAAGCTCGACGGTTCTGCGATTGGATACTGAAGCGTATGCATCTGTAGAAAGCTCGTGGGCTGCTTCCGCAGAAAGTTCCGCGTCCGCTGCCGCCGTGTGGCCGGTCAAGTCTCGTGCAAACTGCCCGTGGGATGTGCCTCCAGTCGCCCGCGATCTTCGCATTACCCTATTTTCTCTGCGGAGCAACGATGGGGACCTCTACTGTCAGACGAATGGCAACGCCGATGGGTCCAACCGTCGAATTGTTTGATTCGCGCGTGATGCCATTCAACTATAAACAAACCAGTGGCGCGATTTGGGACCACCTGACGCACCATACAATTCCCCACGTGGTCCAACAGAAAGAGGTGAGTCATGGTGTCGCGTAGCCCCGGATAGGGCAGCAGTTTAATCAGCTTGTGGGATGCGTGCATAAGACGGGGAGCAAAGGGAACTATCAACTCGAGCGAGAGATTGAGGCTCGGCTTACTCTGCCAACGTCGGGTCTTCCAGTGTTGGTCGATGGCGTAGTCGCTGGCCATCGAGTAGAGAACTCCTCATCGTTTTTAGTGGCGTGGGCGGTCGAGATCCAAACGCAAGTCAACGAGGCGTCAGCGTCGGGGCATTTCGCAGCAACCGAGAGAGTGTGGATGCTGGCGCAGCCGCTCACATCCAACCAAGCCTACTCGCTCATCCAAACCTACATGGTGTCATCCCCGTCAACACCAGAACGCGGCGACCGCAACTCACTTCTTGTGGAGGCACACCTCGGATCCGTGGAGCACCACATGGAAGAGATGTGGGGCCACATCGAGTCGATGCTTCTCGACGAGCAGCGAGCATCGCCCCCTCACTCGAAAGTGGAATGAGGTGAGAGACAAGCTAACTTACAGGTCAAAAGAGCTTTCATATCGCTGATGCTCCATGTTAGGGGAGTCTTGGGAATTTGCAAAGTTTGGCAGTATTTGCACTTCATCATCATGCCCATTTCTTGCGACTGTTGCATGCCTCACTAGAATTTGGAGTTGTTGCACGTCGACAGTGTAGCCAATGTGGTCATCGAGTGTACACGACGAAGATGCCGGTCATAGAACGCCATAGTCGGCTATTCACCGCGAACGAATCGTCGCGTTCAACGTCGTGCTGGCGTTTGTGGTCAGTCTTGCTTCATCGCTCGAGTGGAGGACGCCCACCAACTTGCACTAGTCCGAGACCACGCTACTCTCGCCTGGCGATTTCATCGCGATACTCGCAAATGGATCGACCACGATCAAGATATCTACCCGTGTGGCCAACGCGTCGCGCCACGCGCGTGGCTTTCGGATCGGTGTGGAACTTGTGATTGATTCCTATACGAAGAGACGCTGTTACAGTGATCGCAAGAGACGATAAGCAAGTCGTCCATTGGTTTAAACAATCGACACATCATCTTTGTGATTGGTCCAAACAAGCTTTTTTGATTGTCCCATTGCGACCGATTCTAATCATCAACACTCTGGCGAAATATGCCAGCTTGGCCGGCTATGCCGAAGACGTGGGCGGCCCCGCAGTTTTGCGTTCTCGCCCATGGAGTTTGCTGTGGACGACGAGGTGCTGCGTGCGGCGCTCGCGTTTGTCGACGGATTCACAGAGCCGGAAACCGCCCAGCGACTGACGTCGACCGCACGGCTGAAGCAGGAGCTCGCGGCGCTGCGAGCGGAGACCGTGGCATTGCAGCGTCAATTGCGGGCCCAGCGTGAGCCACCCGGCAGTCGATCCGCGGAGGCCTGGCGAGCGGTCGCGGTGTGTCAGCAAGCGAGGCGCCGTCGCGCCGAGGTGGAGAATACGCGGCTGCGTGCACGCGTGCAGGAGTACTTGCGACTGGCGCGCCGCTTTGCCACGGTGATGGCGAGGGGGTGCAGAGAGCAGGTAGAGTGCTCCGTTCGGTCTTGTGGAGGGGAAGGCTTGGCGATGCCCAATTGGAATTGTAGAATGTTCGCGTGGACCTTCCAGAGATAGTGGCACGTCCGCTACAGCCACCTGCTAGGTCCAGTCTCGTGCAAACGGCGCGTGGCATGTGCCTCCAATCGGCCGCGATCTTCGCATTACCCTATTTTCTCAGCACGACAACGACGGGAGCGTCGACGGTGCGACGAACCGTAACGCCCATGGGGCCCACGGTCGAGCTGTTTGATTCGCGAGTGATGCCATTCGACTGTAAGCGAACTAGTGGTGCGATTTGGGACCACTTGACCCACCACAAGATCCCCCACGTGGTTCAGCAGAAAGTGGTGAGTCGCTGGCGGGTTTGTAATCCATCTTGGATCGGCAGCTTACACGTGTGTGAGATGTATTCAACAGGTCGGAAACGAGACCGACTACCAGCTCGAGCGGGAGATCAAAGCTCGAGTTGCTCTCCCAACGTCCGGCCGCTCAGTGGTGATCGATGGGGTCGTCGCTGCACATCGTATCGAGATGCCGACGTCCTTTCTGGTCGCATGGACCGTGGAGTTTAAAGCCCAAATCGACGAAGCGCCCGGTGCTCCGGCCTATTTCTCCGCAACGGAAAAAGTGTGGATGCTGGCGCAGCCGCTCAGGACCAACAAAGACTGCACGCTCGTCCAAACATACCTCGTGTCATTTTCGTCGATGCCAGAAAGAGGAGATCGCGACAAGCTACTCGCTGAGGAACACCTCGGATCCGTTGAGCGTCACATGGACAAGATGTGGGGCCACCTCGAGTCGATGCTTCTCGATCAGGCGAGGGCTGCGACGCCGCACTCAAAAAAGAGCTCAACCGCGTAGAGACACGTAAACCATTACAGAGCGGTGCACACCAATCCACTGTTTAAGACAACACGCAGTCGAAGCACTGGGAGAATGGATTTAGTTGGAGGCCGGTGTCAAACTAGGTCTCCTCTCTCAAAACACGGGTAGGCGAGTTTGGAAAACTCGTGGACGCCTACAAATTTACATAGTGTTCTGCACGGCAAGATCATGTGGTACTCTCGTGTTGCTACTCGGGTATGTGAGAACAATTCGTGGAGTTGTTCAACGCCGAGAGTTTACCCAACCAGCGCTCACTGTTGATCGAGTGTACGATGGAGATGCCGGTGGCGAGACGCAGCAGTTTGCTGTTGGCTTCGGTCTCGTCGACAAGCGACGAGCTGCACTGCGACGCACAGGGGGGTTGCTGATATCGTCTGCAGCAAGCCGAAAACGCCTGTCTCCCAGCACTTCTAAACCCTTAGCGTCCGAAGGATCAGTGGTTTCGTGATTGCTTTGATTAGACGTGTCGCCATGGCGATCAGGACTTGCGTACAAACTCCATCGTGGACGAACACAAATGGAACATGTCGGCGTACGCAGGCAGTCACGTGACCCGCGCTGCGGATTTACTTTCGGGCCGATAAGCGTTACGCGAACGTAGCTCGCGAGCCACGTGCAGCTGTCCTACGGCTGGATCGTGAAAATCGACTCGCTGGCATGCCGCATCACCAGCCGCTCGATCTCGACGAGCGACGGTTCGTCCGTGCATGCATTGCGGCCTCCCCCATTCGGCTTTTCACGTGTGCCACGGTCGCCCGCTTGTGGATGATCAGCATGCCGCTCAGCTTCGGCGAGCTGAGGAGACCAGGCGACGCTACCCCACACTAGATCTCGAGCTCCTCGACAGCTCAACAAAGTAACGAGCGACCACGGCAACGAATACGACGGGGGAGCTGCTGGTATCTAATGACTGCAAAGCCCATGGAACCTGCCAGGCCGTCCAAGATCCCAAGTCCAACCAGGCTTGTGAGACGTGGGTGCATTTCGCTGGTCCTGGGGGTTTTCGAACACTTGAGGGCAATTGGGTACACGTCTCGTCCGATTGGCTGAGCGAAGGGATCACTTCGCGTTGTCGTAATCATCAACCCATTTCGACCAGACGCCTCGTCCTGGATTCCCAGCCCACGCTCTTGACTGATCGCACTGGCCCCATTGAACGGTGGCCTCTGCTCACGCAACACGATCGTCTCGTCTCCCACAGGATGCCTTTCCTGAGAGGAGGAATCGCCCACACAAAAGTCACCGCTCTCGCCCCCTCGGGCTCATTCCAGAATCCACGGTCCCTCCCAGCATACCCCAAAATGGCCCGCTCGCTTCTCCTGGTCGTCTCCGCCGTCGTGGCGACGTCGGTCTCCACCACGCATGCGGCGTTTACCGTGAGCGAAGCGTCCGGCAGCGGCTACGAGCCGTGTTCGACCGACGAGCTCACGCCGTTCGCGGCCAAGATCACGGCCGAGTCAAATGCCTGCGCGGCGATCTCGTCGTACGACTGGAACAGCCAATTCCTGCCCACCGCAGACCAGCGCGAGGAGCTCTGCGGCTGCAAATCGCTCATCAGCAAGCTGCAGACGCTCAAAGTGCCGCACTGCGGCTTTTTCCGTACGTCCTACGAGACGTTCGCGTCGGGGTTTTACTCGTACAAGCAGATCGTCGAGTTTGTGTTTGGTGACTGCGGCTCTAGCTCCACCAGTGCGTCGACCACGACCACGGCGCGAGCCACCTCGACACCGACCACGTATACACCTTTCACGTATTCGCCGATCGCGACCTACACGCCGTCGTTTGACTTGGACACCTCCCACTCCTCGTCGAGTAAATCCAAGAGCAAGACCGGCGTGGTCGTCGGTGTGGTCGTCGCGCTGCTCGTGGTCGCGGCCGCGATCGGTGGTTTTGTGTGGAAACGCAAGAAGAATGCCAGCCTCGCTGGCAAAGCCGACGACCAGGCGAGCAGCCGCAAGAGCAGTCTGAGCGACATGGACGTGGAAGCAGGTATCGCGCAGCTGGACGTGGGTGATGCCCACGCGGAACTGTCGCCATTGGGTGGTGGCGATGCAGCAAGCCACGACGCGTACGAGGCCATGCCGCCGTCGCCGTCGGCCCCACCAACCAAGGAGAGTTAGATGGACAAAAGCGGGTGTAAAGGCATGTTTCTATCAGTGCGCTTACGATACACGCTTGTAAGGTACCGGTACATTCGTGCCACAAGATGTTGTATCACTCCATTCACAACTGTTAAATACAGTGACCCAAATCAGTTTTTTGGCATGGATGTGCGCTTTGGTGGGTTCATAACGACGGCATGTTGAAGTTGGCCCGTGCGGTCCAGAATCGCACCCGTTTGTCTGTGGCTTTCCGCGACTCCCTGGCTAAAAGGTGCAGTGCAATCCCAGCAGCAGCGCAACGGAGCTTCTGCTGAGGGGCTTCGCATACTCCGAGTCCACAACTTTCTGCGTCTCGACAACCATGCAACTCGGTGTCTTACTCCTGCTCCTCTTCACGACCCACATATCGGCCGCGTACTCGTCGACTCCTCTTCGTGCTGTACCCGTCACAGAGGAGACGATTCCTCCGGGGGCGACTGTCTCCGTGTACAAGCCGTGCGGGTCGCTCGATCTCTCCAACTTTACGAATACGATCCGCAACGAGTCGGAGGAGTGTTCGCTGGAGACGTCGTACCGCTGGGCCGGCACGTCGTTTCCGACCACAGAAGAGCGACAGGAGCTGTGTGAGTGCAAGCGACTGATCCAGAAGCTGCAGCAAGTCACGATCCCGCGGTGCTTGCTCGAGCGCGACGATCGAAAGGTGTCGTACGCACAGCTCGTGGAATACGCGTTCGGGTTGTGCAGTCCAAACGGTGGTACGGCCGCATCGCCGAATACACCCACACCACCGGAGCCAACCGTGGCAAGTTCGACGACACCACGCCCCGAGAATAAGGCAGCGGTATCGGACACAGGTACGCTCAACCAGTTAATCTGTGGCTTGGTTGCGCTCTTTCTCATCGAATCCTTTCGTTAGCCACGTCGGCACCAAGCCGATCCAGCAGCAGAGTCATCGTCGCGATCGTCGGCGGATTGGCTGTGGTGGTTGCCATTGCTTCGTTTGTCGCGTTCAAATGTAGACCGCGGCGCCACGCAGAGAGTAAAAGAGAGCCGAGGAATCCCGACGACCGTGATGGTGGGAACGTGCTACCGCTCTCGCCAGTGGTCAGCTACACGGCCATGAGCAACGAGGGCCCCTCTGTTATCGATCAGATCAAGCCACTACCAGCTTATGCCACGCCAAGTGCGAACGAGTCGTCTTCGTCTGGGGCTGATAACCAAACTCGATATTCAGTCGAGAGCAAGCGGACTACCCGCTCGACCGACACGGTTATCTGGGAGGATCCCGTGCTACTCGCCGTCCGCGTGCCGCTCGATACCGTCTTCTTTGGCCCGCTGCTCAGTCTTGGAGGGTACGGGGAAGTCTACAAAGGCACCTACCGAGCTGAGACCGTCGCGATCAAGCAACTTCTACCCGAACGACGCAAAGATTTGACTCAGATCGATGCGTTTCTTCATGAGGTCAAGCTCATGTCGGCGCTCGAGCACGAACGCATCGTCAAGTTTATCGGCGTCGCATGGAATGCGTTGAGCGACGCGTGTGCGATCGTCGAGTACATGGAGAATGGCGACTTGCGGTCGGTGCTCACAAATGGGACCAAGACGAGTGTCGTCCACAAGGCTTCGATGTGGACAAGCTCAAGATCGCTCTCCATGTCGCACACGCATTGACGTACTTGCATTCTCTTCAGCCGGTGGTCCTGCATCGGGATCTCAAGTCGAAGAATATTTTGTTGGACGACAATTTGGACGCAAAGCTGACCGACTTTGGTGTATCTCGTGAGCGTGCCGACTCGACGATGACGCCTGCCGTCGGTTCTTCGCTGTGGATGGCGCCGGAGGTGATGCTCGGGGAGCGGTACAATGAAAAGGCTGATATCTATTCGTTCGGCGTGGTGCTGTCGGAGCTCGACACGCAGAAGCTGCCGTATGCTCACGCCAAAGAGAGCGGGACGAACCGAAAACTACCAGACTCGGCGATTCTACAAATGGTATCGCTGGGGCGATTACAAGTGCTGTTCACGGAGCATGC
>JAADVY010001059.1:0-10400 GCA_023336035.1 Pythium plurisporium
CCCCCCCCCCCCGCGTACACACATCATCTTTTCAGCAAACGTCTTCGGCTCCTGCTGCTGCGAGAATGAGCCTTGCGTGTTCTGCTGGTCTATGGGCACGATAGATGACTTGCACGGTGCCTTGACTGAGTGGATACCCTTGGACGAGTCGGAGCTGAGTGCCGTAGAGGTGCGATACGAAACGCGTGCATCTTCGCGAGGGAATCCTGTACCGGTCGGGTCGTGGCTGCGCGTCGCACCGTAGGCACGAACATCGTGATCGTCGAGCGTTGGTCGTGAGCTGTTGGAGTTTTCACCTTTGTTAGAACAACACTCCCACAACCTGACGAAGCCAAAACCGCTGCGTGTGCCTCGCGGAGGGTCCAGAATGGGACAAGCGACGACATATTCACGTCCGACGCTCCGGTATCGTCAGTCTGGAGAGGCACACCCACGTAAAAGCATTCAATCCAAGCACACATACTTGAGCTCTGCAGCAAAACTCTTTCTCTTCCTAAGGGCTAGAACACCATAGACAGTATGGTGTTCATGGGCTGTAGTTCACTCTACCATAGCTCAATCACTTGTACAGCCTTCTGATCACTGATTAGAACTGGGTGAATGGATGCCCACCGCCCATGAGATCATCCGCCCAGCAATTCACCTCGCGGTGACGAGCATTACGAATATGCGAATACGTTGGAGGGGCTTTCGAAATCGCGTCCATCGCACGGGGCTTCGATTTCGCAAGCAGCAGCCCGGCTGGAGTCTCCGAGGCGACCACTTTCTTGGCTGCAGCCACTTGGCGCTCGGACACAAACTGTATCGGTTCAGAGAAAGCACCTCGACTGACGTCGCCGAGTGCTTGCTAACCAACGCAAAGGCAAGCCACGCCCACACGGATGGATCGATCTCCGCGGCATTCTCTTTGTTTCTCCGACAAAAACGAAAACCGGTCTAAGTATTTGCCCTGAGCTCCACCTGCTTGACCGTTCGTGAACCACGCAGTGCGCTGCACAGCGCCACGAGCTCGCTCGTTTCGGTGTCCGAGATCCGAGATAACCAGAGCCTGCAAATGGGAGCAGTGCAAGCTTTGCCAGCTACTGGGGTTCCACACATTGAACACAGAACCACGACTGGCCACGCTTGGTCGTCGTCCACGATCGGTCGTGCTCGAGCATCCATTAGCGACGCAAGACCATCATCTTCGCTGGCAGCGTGGGGAGGAAAGCAAAGCTCTTGGACGGGAATGTCGAGTTCAAAAATGCGCTGCAGCAGTGGTACAGTCTCCATGTCGAGGGTCACTCGTGTCAAGCCCAGTGTGATCGAGTCTAGCTTGAAGTCCGGCTCGCCAGCTCGGGGCTCAGCTGCTTGGATATCAACGAGAGTCCTTTCCAAAGCTCATGAGATAGACCAGTTCATATTCGAACCACGACACCGGTACTGCAAGCTGAATCCTCGGCGTGCGCTGCTCCGTTGGCCTCCGACCGTGCTTCTTGACGATCTCCATTGCCTGCGCGCAGTCCTTGGTGAATTTCGGAGAGAAAACTTCGAAACCAAATAATCTCTGCTCGGCGAGCTCAAACTCTTGCTCTCCACATCGACAAATGTCGGCAAGTACAGCCTGCACGACTTCTGAAGGTACTTGAACCACGCGTCGTAGTCCACATCTGCCAGCACGCTCGTGAGCAGCAACGCCTCACGGCGAAGACGCAGCTCCTTCTGTTTGTTGACGGCTTGATTGGGGAGGGTTTGATCCACGGCAGCAAGAACGTCCACTCCCATGGCACCTTCGCCAGCGTCTTGACCTTCTCCTTGCACGAAGCCATGCTTCGTTCTAGTTGAGGAGGGAGGGGCGACTCTCCTTTCGTCCCCCTTGTCGCATGCCAGAGAAAAAAGGTCAGGAGATCTCCACGTAGGGGGCCTACCAGTCATATATCACATGAAGGGATGAGCTTCCATAGAGTCTCTCAGAGGTTCCTCCTCTCCGTGGTAAGCCGACGGTGGGTGAAGAACGAAACGAAATAACTTGACGATACCGACGGCGACTTTTTGCCCTGTGCTTTTCTGGATCCAGAAAGGAAACACCGAGTTGGTCGTGGATACTCTGTTCAACATTGAAAATGCATCGTCAAGCACTATGTGCACGTTTATTGATCGCGCTCATTCTCCTGCTCTTCCACGATAGTGCTGCCAGCGTAAGCGCCAGTATCTTCGGTCTGCAGAGCCAAACCAACGCGTTAGCTTTCGAGCCACCCACGACAAAATCTGAGCTCCATACCTCTTCCATGCGACCAAAGATCAGTCCGACAAACGTGAACGCGATGGCCATGCCAATGCCCCAGTAGAACGACTACACCACCTCGTTCGTCAGCATTTTTCTCCCACGATCATTTCGTTCCTCCACAACGCACCTCCTTCATCGCCCCGCCAAACGTCTGTGGCGTCTGCTGCGGTGCGAACGGACCCTGTGTGTACTGCGCCGGCGCCTGCGCGTACTCCTGCTGCTCGACGAGCGCATCCGTTGGCTCGCCCTTGGGCTTGGGCTCCACGCGACGGCGCGCCTCGCCCTTCTTCACCTTGAGCGGTTTGGGCCGGCGGATCCCGTCGGGCGCCTCGGCGCTGAAGCGACGCAGCGCCGTGAGACGAGGCGCATGGATCGTGGAGACGGCGATCGCCGCCGCGCGGGTCGTGAGCGTTCGTCGCAGCGGTAGCATCGTGCAAAATTTTCTTCCAAGTGAGCTTCTCGTCGGCCGTTAGCCACGAGTAGACCATCACTCTTTTGCTCTGGTTTCATCATCATTGCAGAAGATTTCCTAAACTTGATTCGGTGGTTTCTCATTTATCAAAACAAGGTACATCAGCAATGTAGAGCTACAGTCCACAATCGAGGTCAATATTCCATGCAACCCCGTGGCTGGCGCGTCGGCGCGTCGCCTGTGACGCGCGTGCGCTTCCGCGGACAGCGCGTGCACGTGAAGCGTGATGACGTCTTTCATCTGGCGGGCAACAAGGTGAGATACTGGTGGCTCATATTCCCAGGCGGTCGGATGTAGAAGCTCGCTCACCCGGAGTGCATGGCTCCAGATGCGCAAGCTCTATTGGTTTCTCCAGCAAGGCGAAGCGTTCTACCACGGTGGGACCTCGAATCCGTCTGTGAATGACTCATCTCAGTGTTCTGATGTCACGTGGTGATGCGATGCAGATACCCATCTGGTGAGCTTTGGGGGTACGCAGAGCAACGCGATGCTCGCGATCGCGCAGCTCGCGCATGCCAAGCACGTGCCGTTCACTTATTTCAGTCGCCGATTGGACGTGAAACAGGCCACCACGCAAGACGACAACTTGGCGATAGCCAAGGCACTGGGTATGCAGCACTATGAGCTTGCAACCGATGAGTATCAAGCGCTTGCAACTTCCAAGGACCTCGCCAGTCTTACCGGTCGCAACTTTACGAGCGGCTCCTCGAAACCGCTGCACATTCCTCAGGGCGCTGCATTCGCTCAAGCAGAAGATGGTCTATGCGTTCTCGCAGAAGAGCTCAACGAATATTGTCGGTCCGCGGGTGACCAGGAGTTTTCTGTTGTCGTGGCTTGCGGTACTGGGACGACGGCATTCTACCTCGCACAACACGTCGACCCGGCTCTTCGCGTGCTCGCCGTGCCGTGCGTTGGTGACAGCGACTACCTGTCCCAGCAACTCGATGATCTAGCAGCTCTGCACCCGACTCGTACTATGATCAGACCCGAGATACTCGTCCCAACACGGAAAGCTCGCTTTGGTCGGCTCTCACGGCCGCTACTCGACGTGTACCACGAGCTTCGCGACACGACTTCGATCGAATTCGACTTGTTATATGCGACGTTCGCGTGGCAGACGCTCTTCGAGCCACACAATCTCGCGAGGGCACTGCAAAGCAGCGGCTCCACAGCAGCCGAGCTGCTCTATGTCGCACACAGGCGGCGTCTCAGGGAATGGCTCGATGCTTGCACGGTATCACGAGAAACTAAGCTAAATCGAGAGCGAGCATGATGTGGTGCACCTGAGTGATCTTGAAACGGCGTAGCCATCGACATCCCCCGACGAAGCGACGCTCCGCCTCTCTCCTTCTCTGCTTCTGCTCGTCCGTCTCGTAGTGGTCTTCGGACAGCACGGTCTCCGTTGTAGTTTATCGCTGAGAAGCGTCACCTTCTGTATCACCATGAGCTTCCGTGAGCTTCGGAACCTCACCGAGATGATGCGAGCGCTCGGGTACCCGCGGCCCGTGTCGATGGAAAACTTCCGCAAGCCCAACTTTGAGCTCGTGTCCGACATGCTCTACTGGATGGTCAAGAAGTACGACCCGAGCTCGAGCATCACGGAAGAGATCGACACGGAAGAGGACCGCGTGCAGTTCCTAACGCAGGTCGCGACCGAGGTGCTGGTCAAGGCCCGCATCCGCCTCAACCCCAAGAAGCTCTACGCCGCCGATGGCTTCGCGGTCAAAGAGCTCATCAAGCTCGCGCGTGTGCTGTACGAGGCCTCACGGATCGACGTCACCAAGCTCGAGGGCGGAGCTGCAGGTGGCGGTGTCGACGACGACGATGACGACGTCTCGGTCAAGAGCCTGCTAGGGTCACGCGTCAAAGACCCCAAGGCCACGCGGCAACTCTCGTCGGATATCACACAAAGCGGCGCCAAGCTGTACGAACTGCTTGATGCCGAGCTCGATGTGCGGGACCAACGAGCCCACGCCCTGCGGTTCCTCGACGCACTCTCCAACAACAGCGACAACTCGGCCGAACAGAAGTACCTCGAGCGCAGCCTGAAAGAGATCCTCGCGACCATGCAGGAGAACGTGGAGATGACTGAGCGCCAGTGCGTCGAGCTCGAGGCCGAAGAGAAGGCGCTCGCGGCCAAGATCAAGAAGGCACAGACCGACCTCGAGCGCAGCGAGAAGCGACTCAAGAGTCTCCAGCACGTGCGGCCGGCGTTCATGGACGAGTACGAAAAGCTCGAGAAGGAACTCGAGCGCCAGTATGCGGTACGTGCTTTAGTCTGTGTGTAGCATAACTGGAGTCTCCACCGGACTGAGAGCTTGTACGACCAGATCTACTGTGAGCGGTTCCGCAACTTGGACTACCTCCAGCGCGAGCTGGATCTCCACAACGCCCGTGAGATGAAGATGCTCGCGGAGAACGACCGCACACTCAAGAAGATGCAGAAAAAGTTCCGCGAAGACGAGCTCGCGATCCTGCGGGGCGAGCAAGAGGACAACATTGACGCGTCGCTGCTGGATGCCGGTGACAACAACAACAGCAAAAGTAACGGCAAGCAGGCCGCCGCAAGTAACAACGCCCGGAAAGCCAGTGGCAACCAAAAGCAGCTCGCGAAAGCAGCCCCTACGAATGGACGAGCGGGGGCATCGGGCAAGAAACCGGCGGCGCGAACGGCCAACGACGACAGTGGATCGGATGCGGGCAGTGCGAGCGGCAGCGATGACGATGAGGAGGACGACGAGACGAGCGATGAGAGTGGCGGGGAGACGCGACGAGCACCGGCCCGTGGTGGTGGAGGCGGAGGGACCGCTGCCGCTGCTGCACGGGGGAACGGAGGCGGCAACGCGTCCGACTCGGACGAAGTGTCGTTGGCGGATTCCGGTGAGCTCATCGACAACGACGACGAGTCCGCCTCGGATGGCAGCGAAGGCTCCAAGTCCGGCTCGCAGCAGTCCGGTTCCGAGACCAACTCGGACTCGGACCAGGATTTCTAGTGCAGAATGTGGATACTATACATGCAGTCGGAGTTCTCTACGAGCCCCCTTGTGTTGATTATCTTGTCAACTTGGCCTATGATCTATTTGAACAGCTACACGTCGACGCAACTAACGTTATCTTGTCTTCTTCATCACAGGACTGCGTCATCTAGACTACGATGGTCGTCACTGGAGCCGCCGAGTTCTGATGGCTTTCCGGGATTTGCTGTCGCGCAGTTGCTTTTTGACGTAGCCGAGTCGACGTCGCTAAGAGTGGTTGCGGGGTCGAGGTACTGCCGCAATTCTTCCGGGAAGTTCTCTTGAAGCAACGCCGCCATCACAAGCATCATCTCGTGCTTATCCTTCCGTCGCTGCGCATCTTTCATGCGTCGTCGCCGCTCACGCTCTTGGGCTTCTATTCGTCGTCGCTCTTCCTCCTTCTGGATGCGGCGTTCGGTATCCTGTTGCTGCGCGATCATAAACTGGAGCGCAATCTCTAGCACACCCAGCGACGATGCCTCGTAGTTGCCCGTAGAAGGTGGTGGTGCTGTACCCGGCAGAGAGTTTGCAGTGGTTGCAGAAAGGAGACTGTTTTGGTGTGCGCCAACGCCAATCGCCGAGCCCCCAGGAGACGCTGCGGGTCCGCCGACTGGAATCTCGCTGACAGCACCACCCGTCTGCTCGCGGTGAATATTGTAAAGCACTTGTTCCATCTTGCGCTTCTTGCGTTCCTTTCGAACTCGCTCGCTTTCGCTCAACATCTGCTCTTCGATGGTTCGCCGCTTGCGTTCAATGCTGTGCTTGAGCATATTGATGATACCGCTCGTGCTCGTGTCGGCTGCAGAGAGCGGTGCCGCGCTGCCGCCCATCGCGCCGACAATTCCAGGGATCCCAAGTGGCGCACTTGACATCGAGGGATCCGTGTAGATCGAGCCCAATCCGTCGGCTGCGGTGGACGTCGACGAGCCACTGCCTCGCTTCGACGCTATCATCCGATGGTACTCGTCCTCCATGAGCCGCAGCCGCTGTGCGATCTCCCTCGCGTCGTCCGCACCACTCGCGTCGATCTCCACGTCCATCGTTGCATTCGTCGTCGTCGTGGTCGTCGTTCCCAACACGTCCGTCGTGGTCGCTGGCTCGACGGTCTCACTTCCGGGCATCTCGTTGTCGCCGGTGCCGCCGCTGTGTGCCGACGCGATGTCCTGTGCGTCAATCTCGCTCTGCGAGTCGCTCTGCGTCGTGTCCACGTGGATCTGCGCACGCTCGCTGCGTTGGTTGATCTGCCGTCGCAGCTCCTTGGCTTCTTGTGCATAGTCGGGCAGCTTACCGCCGGCGCTTGCGCGGAAGCAGTACATCTTCTTGAACTTGCGTTTCAGGCTCTCGACCTCGCGGTACGGGATCGACTCGGGGCGCATGTAGTTGAACTGGTACGCGACGTGGAGCCAGTCCTCGGTCGCGATCGGCATCACGGCCCGAACTTTCTCGTTCAGCCGCCGCATCTCGTCGAGCGAGTAGTTGACCGTGCCAAACTTGCTACTCGGACGACCAACGGACACGCGTGAGCGCGACGGCAACGGCTGCGGCGCGGGGGTCACGGGCAGCGACGAGGTAGATGCGGATGGTGGAGGTGAGGAGGAGGAGGCGGTCATTGTAGGGACGGCCAGCTGCACGGGCGCCGGCGACGGGATCGCGCGCGTGCGAGCGGAACTGGTCGCAGCAGTAACCGAAGAGGCCGAGGCCACCGACGACGGCACGAGCACGGCCGTGCTGGCGGCGACGGCCGCGGCGTTGGCGTACGCCGAGATGCTCTGCGAGGGCTCGAACGCGGCGGCGTCTAGCGCGACTTGTGGGGCGACCTGCGCGACCGTAGGCACGGCATTCGACGCGGCGTCGACTGCACTACCGGATAGAACAGTCGTGTGGGTCGCTAGTGGTGCAGGGCCGGCGTCCACGGCGGCCGTGTGAATAGCCGAGCGGGTCGCCATATTGACGCTCCAGGGCTGGCTTCTTTCCCACAGAAAACAAAGGATTGGCGTTTGCCCCGCCAATTGAACGGGATTTCGACCCAAAATAACCAACGCTTTCTCTCCTTCGGTTGGAAGTGCAAAGCGGTCCGACCACCGTTAAATATGGATTCCAAACGTTTGATACGGACTCGAAAGGGCGGGGAGTTGGGCACCGAACACGGAGGTTGTGCAAAAGAACAACGAGAAGGGGAGAAACGGGATGCCGGGTGCCGCGGGGAACGGCGGCGATTTCTCGGCAACCGAGGATGCAGTGAGCGCCGCGGCAGGCGCGATGCGTCGCAAGATGAGTGCGTCGGGTGTGGGCGCGTTTTCCGCGCGCGCGGGCACGTCGGGCGCGAGTGGCGGTGCCGCGAGTCCGCTGCATGGCGCAGTCGCGACCTCGGACTCGTGGCTCGTGCAGAAGCTCAAGAATGAATGGAGTTCGTGTGAGTTGGGCCCGCTGCTCACGAAAGAGCGGCTCTCGGACGTCGTCGCGAGCTTCCCGCACCTCGACACGCCCATCAAGGTGAGCTGGAGAGACAACGAAGCGTGGGGTTTTTCCTCGTGGGACTCATGCGGTGGTTGCCTTGGGGAAACTAGGTGCGTCTCCTGTTGGCGCTGCTCAACATGCGCAAGGAAGACTTTGAGGCGAGCAAGTTTGCCGTCGTGGAGATCGTGGACGCCGCCGAGAAGGACAACGAAGAGGTAACGGTTCTCCCCCCCGGTTCTCGCGTGGGAGTCGCACTGTCTCGTGATGCTCACACCCCTTGTTACTGTAGTGGGTCAAGGTTGGCGCAGGGATCGTGAACCAGTACCTGTTTATGAGCCGCGACGGCGCCGAGAGTGGCACGTTTCTCCACGAGCAGCTCGCGCGGGCCAGCGCGTCGGTGCTCGAGGCCGTGCAGACGAAAATCGACTCGACGACAAGTGCCGAGAACGAGGCCACGCGCGTGGTCGTGATTGAGGACTTTTTCTGCCACGAGAACGCGTACCTGACTGCGTCGGTGCGGCCCGAGCTCGCGATCCAACCGGCTGCCCACTTCACGATCGCTGCGGACGCGCCGAACCATGGGAACCGCATTGGTGGTGCCTCCAACTCGTCGTCGTCGGTCTCTGCTTCGTCGTCGACTGCTGCGGCCAGTCAAGGCGCTGCGAAGCACAAGCCTCCCATGCATCGCCCACAGCTGGCGCGGCCAGGCATGCCAGCGGCGGCTGGAATGGCTGCTACCACGGCGGTGCCGTCGAGAAGTGCCTCCCAGACAGCCAAGCCCATGGCGCTCCCACCCAAAAAGAATATGAGCGAGCTGAGCTCGGAGATTCGACGGAAGGCGGACGCCGGTCGTTTCAAGCGCCAACGAAGTCGCATTTCCGTGATTGACATTGATGAAGTAAAGCAGATCGAGGTCGAGAAGGCGCAGAAGGCTGAGGAACAGAAAAAGCGGTTGAAGGCGACGAAAGAAGACAAGAAGAGTGGAACTGCGAGTGCTGGTAGTGGCGCGAACGGAGGTGAACCAGGCAACGAGGGCGAAGTAAGCAGTGACAAGCACGGTGGCCATGGCAGCGACGACGACCTTGCGCATGACGGTCACACGCAGGAATCCCACTACAGTGAGCAGGACGATCATCACGACAGCGACAGGGATGACGGTGAGGATGCCCACCAACACCATCGCGGGAATGCCTCTCTGGGCGGCGGCGGCTATGCGCAAGATGGCACACAGGCGCTACTCCACGCGGCGTTCCACTCAACCGGAGATGTCATGAAGGAGGTTGTCGCCCAGCAGCACCAGCCGGTCTACCAGCATCAGCAGCATGACTATTATCACCAGCGGCAACCGACCGCGCAACAGCAGCAGCAGTCATTGTACTCCAGTCGAGGATTCGAACCGGAGGATGCGCACGGTAACAGCGCCGGATACGGCGGTAATTCGTATGCGTACGGGTCGGGCTATACGTCCCAGTTCGGTGACCAAGGTGCCCCTTACAACGATGGCAACCAGTACGGAGCAAACAATGGGTTCGTGGAGGATCAGGCGAGCCAGCAGCAAGGTACCTCCTCCCGATACGATGGTAGTCGTGATCGTGGCTTTCTGGATGGCCCGCCTGAGTACTGGCGATGAATTATGTGCAAGCAACTTCGTCTGAGAATCAGTTGGGTGCGATGCATCCAACTCATACTAGCTAGAAGACGGAGAGTGGTAGGAAACGCTAGCAAATCTAGGTATTTTTTGCACAGGTGTGGAGGCTTCTCATGCGTGGGAGATCCATTGGAACCTCAAAATCGAAGATAGTGGTGGAACGCGTGGATGTACGGGAAGCCGCCGACATTGCGCGTGCAGTTCTTGTGCGCGTACCCGTCGGGGATGGCAAAGTCGTCAACGTTCTATCCAGAGTGCTCACGTCAGAAAGTGCGAACGTGTGGAGGCGTGAGCGTAACACTCACCTGTGGGCCGACTCGCACGTTGAGCAAGTCGTACGTGAGCATCATCGTCGGCTCGCCGTTCACGACGCTTTCCTCGGTCAGGCGAATCGGCACTACGAAGCTTCAGTACACGTCGATACGAGGAACCAAAGGGCAAAGATTCTCTCACCTCGCGTGTGCTCGTCGGCGTACACGTGGACCCGCATGTGCGCGTGGCCGTGGACCCAGTGCTCGCACGACTTGCCTCGCACGCTCTCCA
>JAADVY010001060.1:0-10388 GCA_023336035.1 Pythium plurisporium
CAACCCTGTCCCAGCAACATGGCTATTGCATGTGGTGGATGTCAATGCTGTTTCTGCAGGAACAACGGTGGAGAGCGGATAGATCCATGCATTGTGGGTCCCGCCACGACGATCTTCACTATTGGTCGTCGGTGGAATCGTCGACACCAACGGATCCTGGATCGGGTTCACGGACGTCCGACGTGCCATACTCGCCACGAAGCATGCTTGTCGCATACTCTCGTGGTTTTGAACGAGGGTGTCTTCTTCAAGAACAGCAATTGCCGCCTCTATAGCCGTGCACTGCCGATGAGGAAGAAACACGTTCGCCGAGTAGTTGATTGCCTTGATTGAGTGCGGAAGGTAACTCCACGGTTATTCGATGATTACTTGGAGGAACCTTCTCAAGTAAGTTTCCAATCTCGGTTATGATATCGTGAACGTCCGAAACCTTCACGCGTATTCGCAGCGCACGCCACTGTGGCGCGCCGCCCTTGTGTGCCTATCAACCCCGCTCATCGCCATTGTGCTCATCACACTTACCGACTGCATACCGCTTCGAGATCCAACACGCGGACTCGACGAGAGCCTCACGCTTTGGATCCGCGCGTACATTTCGATCTGCACTATCTCGGGTGGCGCCATGGCCCAGCTTCGTCTCGTCGTGCCGAATCTCGGCATGTCTCGAATCGAAGTAGTCACGCTGACGATGGTCTCATCAGCTGCCGCAGTGATCACGCAGTTTGCTTTCGCCTTGGCGATAGGATTCCCTGTACCGTTCGGTCTCATGTTGGGTACGCCTTCCTGTCTGTTGGTCATCGTCGCGGGCGTCACGCTTCCACGGTTGAAGCTACTGCGAGCCAAGCCACGCTTGCGTCGCCAGCTGAAGAACTACGTGGATGTGTTGGTCTGCCAAGTTGGTACGACGGTCGTGTATCCTGTCTACAACTACGCGTTCTCACAACTGGAGTCTACGGCTCAGACGGCGTTCGTGCTCTTGCTGCCGTGTATCAAGCTGATCAACAAGAACTGGCTGAGTTACTCGTTGCGAGAGGCTGACGACATGCGACCGGAGCTGATTGTTTTTAACGTCGAGGTTTTCCATGCGTTGTCCGTGTCAATGTGTATGCAGGCGTCGACATCGATCAACACGACACTTATAATCATGGCAATTGACGCAGTACAAGCTTGGATAGCGTTCAATGACGTTCATGATATCATGGCCGAGATTGGAAACTCACTTGAGAAGGTTCCTCCAAGTAATCATCGAATAAGCCTGGAGTTACCTTCCGCACTCAACCAAGGCAATCAACTACTCGGCGAACGTGTTTCTTCCTCATCGGCAGTGCACGGCTATAGAGGCGGCAATCGCTGTTCTTGAAGGAGACGCCCTCGTTCAAAACCACGAGAGTATGCGACAAGCATGCTTCGTGGCGAGTATGGCACGTCGGACGTCCGTGAACCCGATCCAGGATCCGTTGGTGTCGACTATTCCACCGACGACCAATAGTGAAGATCGTCGTGGCGGGACCCACAATGCATGGATCTATCCGCTCTCCACCGTTGTTCCTGCAGAAACAGCATTGACATCCACCACATGCAATAGCCATGTTGCTGGGACAGGGTTGCCTACGAAGACCAGCGGTGAGCCTTGTCGACCGTCTAACACTCATCGGATCGCACCGACGGCGGAGAGCGTGTTTGAAACTACCAGTGGTGTCGGACTGGATCACGAAGAGTGCTTACATCTTGTTCAGAAGACTGTGAGTGTGCTGCTCGTAACGGAGTTTGTTGTGCTCGTTGAATACGCAGAGATTGTCGTCCCCGTCATTTTCAGTAAGTTATGAAGCATACTATTCAGTTCACTCTGGCTAATAGCTAATGCGCTTTGTGTGATAGGTGCTTGCACATACGCCATGGTGCGGCTACCCAATCGACCGTATTACATATTACTCGCGTCGAGAACGGAAGATGAACTAAAATCCACGCTCGGAAATATCGCGCTGTACACTTTGCTAGAGTTCGCCTCCTTTGTCGCACTCTGTCTACTGCTGCGCCGCAAGCTGCGGGTTTCTGTACTCAAGCAAGTGGCATTCGTGCTCGAGAATCAAGTTGTGATGGTACAGGCCAAGTTGTTGATGTGGGTCTTTTACGTCATCCAGACTTCTCTCCAGCATTTCGGTACGTTTTATGGAGGTGCTTCCTTACGCGTGGTGTCTTCTCGTGATTCACGGATCACATGGCGTTCTGTGAACAGGAGCCGACTTCAGCTTCTCGTTTAGCTGGCTCACACCGCCTGGGTAGCTACGAAACGGAAATACTGGGGTTTTGTTCTAAGCGGTGTCCGGTATGCTGAAGTGTGTGTCTATGCTCGTAGACAGACCGTTATGGGATCAAATGTAGACGGACTACAAAAGTGTGAGGTCTCTGAGGCCAGCCCACACACTTCCCCCAGCCAACACGGGCCATTCGTTGAATCCTTCGACGATCTCCTCTAAGCCGTTGGGAGTCAACCAAATACGTCGTGGTATATCATACCCTATTCCTGCCCGTCGCTTGCGTGGGTCTCTAAGCCATTCCAAGATGAACAAGCTGATGCATCTAACGATTGCCATGCGTCGCTCGTGCCTCTTCGGTGGCGGCGCAAGTCGAGCTTCACGGCCAGTATTCACTTGAGCGGCTCTACAACCTATATGCGTATTCCCAACTTACGCCCATGTGGCGTGTCGTACTCGCATGTCTGGCGACACCCCGTGCTTGTCATATTACTTTTCATGCTCACTGATGTGATCGATCTCCCTCCAAGATCCAACTCTCGGGTTTCAAGAAAGCACCATGATGTGGGATCGGTCATACGTCACGGTTGGTTCTGTCTCGGGTGGTGCCATCTATCAGCTCCGTGCGGTCGTGCCAAACTCGGAATATCATTGCTCGAGGTGATCTTGCTCACCGTTGTTTCGACAGCAGCGTGCATTGCCACACAGGTGGGACTCGCCATCGCGATCGGGTATCCCGTGCCGTTTGTCTTGGTGTTGAGTACGCTTTTGTTGTCATTGTCGCTGGTGTGACTTTACAACGCTTACCGATGCGCAAATCAATAACACGGCTACGAAGACAACTCAAGGACTATCTCAACTTGCTGATCTGCCAAATCGGAATGACTGTCGTGTACCCCATCTACAATTACGCGTTCTCCCGGCTTGAGTCGAAAGCACAGAGCGCGTTTGTTCGGCCCAGTCATCAAGCTTTCGGTCAAAAAGACCCTCCGAGAGACTGACGATATGCGACCCGAGGTCATCCTCTTCAACGTAGAGGTGTTCCACGCTCTGTACGTCTCAATGTGCATGCAGTCGTTGATCTCCATCCACACGACCATAGCGATCATGGGAGTCGACTTTGTACACTCGAGCTTATCAATTCGAGGTGTGAGGCGCGCAGTGGACGGCATTGAGAGATTATTTGCAAACACTGGATGTCGCGCAAGCCTCGAAATATCCCTGGCAACAAACCAGCACGATCAAGCTAGGGACGAGGTCGGATCATCACGTCTGTCAGCCACCGGTCGATCATCGAAGCTGCAATTGCTGGGGTCGGAGAAGTTATAACTGCCCAGAACCACGGTAGCATGCAGAGCAGTGCTTCGTGCCAAGTGAAACCAGGCGTGCATCAAAGACAAGGACTGGTCCAGCTGACGGTCCACGCCATTCTACGGCCCAAAAATCTCGGAGCCAAGTGTATGACGACAGACGTCGCACAGCCTTCACAGCTACACAGGCGATGGTAACTTGCTCGGCGTCCATAATCTTGTGATGATCCACGCCAAGCCGATGATGTGGGCGTTCTATGTGATCCAGACGTCTGTTTACCACTTCGGTATGTCCCCATACATGTTCACATAGGTTGCAACATTGTGTCGATTCCAGTGTTCACCTTGTTATGCTTGTTTGCTTTGAATCTAGGCGTCGACTTCAGCTTCTCTTTCCTTTGGTTGATAAAGCCTAAAACGAGCAGTTGAGACGGTATGTTCTGCTCTGTGTAGAATAGACCTGGTCACCAATGTGTTTGTGCGGAGCGTATGCTTTTGCTGACTTTGTTTCGTCTTATGTTCTTCAGCAGCTATTTATGGCATTTTTCGATCGGTGATCTGTCACGAAAGAGCTTGCTGCCTTCAGCTTGTGACAGTCTCTCGCCGACGAAGTGCAGATCACATCAGCCGGAACGCAACGCCAAACAATGGACACCCCGCTCAGAAAACTAGTCGAGGTTTGGTTCGGCGCCCAGGTTGAGCTTCACGGCCAATACTCCCTCGAGCGGCTTGACAACTTGCAAGAATACACCAAGCGTACCCCAGTATGGCGTGTTGTTCTCGTCAGCATACTGATGCCATCGCTAGCGGTGGTGCTCATCACTCTCTCAGACGCGATCCCACTTAAAAATCCAGCGCTCGGGCTCAGTGAGAGCTACACATTCTGGGTCCGTTCGTACATCACCGTCTGCGCTGTCTCTGGTGGGGCGGTGTTCCAGCTGCGCATCATTGTCCCCAAACTCGGGATGTCGTACGGGGAAGTCATTGTACTGACGCTCGCCTCAACTGCGGCGGCTGTGGCCACGCAGTTCGGATTCGCTGCCGCGATCGGGTACCCTGTGCCTTTCGGACTCGTGATGGGCACACCGTCGTGTTTTGTCGTCATTGTCGCAGGTGTGATGCTCCCTCGTCGTGAGCTGCTCCGCACGAAGCCACAACTGCGGAAGCAGCTGAACAATTACGTGAACGTGCTGGTCTGCCAGGTTAGCATGACCGTCGTCTATCCAGTCTACAACTACGTCTTCGGTATGCTATCTTCAAGTGCGCAGACAGCTTTTGTCATGCTGCTGCCGCTGATCAAACTCATCAACAAGAACTGGCTCAGCTATTCACTTCGGGACACGGATGACTTGCGGCCTGAGCTGGTCGTCTTCAATGTCGAGATCTTTCATGCACTGTACGTTTCGATCTGCATGCAGTCGTCGACTTCAATCTATACGACCATCGCCATCATGGCAGTTGATCTCCTTCAAGCGTGGCTCTCACTCCGCGACGTCGACGAGGTTCTTCGCGAAATGCAGCCGCTCTTAGCTAAAATACCACCGACGGGGCATCGCGTCAACTCTGATGCAGCTTCTCCAAATCCCCATGACTCTACTCGGCCCTCAACACCCGAATCGTCGAAAAAGCACCGACGTCAAACGATCATGGAGACTGTGGGGGCCATTCTCGAAGCGGATCCAAATGTGCGGAAGCATGCCAGCTTGCGGCAGACGTGCTTCGTGGCGAGCAGCCAAAGTCGGCGTGTGTCATCGATTTTTGAAGCTATCAGCTCACGATTGGGGAGTGGCCACCGTCCCAAGTCGTCGGTGACTGGATCGAAGAATCTAGATCCCACTTCGAGAACCGCAATGAAGTTCGTCGTGAGCAGTGCAATTCATCCGAGCTGTACAGATGATGACGACATGCAACAGACTCTCAACGGACAGGTGACTGTAGCTTCGGCTACCGGTCTCAACGCTCAAGAGCGTGTGGAACTCGTCCAGAAGGCGCTACGCATGCTGTTCCTGACCGAATTTGTTGTGCTCGTCGAGTATGCCGAAGTGATGATCCCCGTCATTTACTGTACGTCCCAATGCAACGTTGAGTTTGCATTATGTGATCATATTCAACGCACTCTCATTGTTTAGGTGCCTGCACGATCGGGATGATTCGCCTGCCGAATCGAGAGTTCTACCATTCGCTCGCATCGAAGACAGACGACGAACTCAAACACACATTTGGTAATGTCGCGCTGTACGGCTCGTTGGAGTTTCTGTCCTTTGTGCTGTTCAGTCTCCTCCTCCGCTACAAGCTGCGTTACTCGGTGCTGACGCAGGTCGCGTTCGTGCTGGAGCGGCAGTTTGTGATGGTGCAAGCCAAGCTCATGATGTGGGTATTTTACGTGATCGAGACGTCTCTCTACCATTTTGGTATGTGCAATGCGTCGAATCACTCAAGATCGAAGTTGCCGCTCAGCTGACCACCATGTCGTTATGTATCTATAGGCGCGGATTTCGGATTCTCGTTTAGCTGGCTTCGAGCTGCTCCTTGACAGAAAGAATGGTGTTTCGAAATCGAGTTAGATTGTCACGCAGACCAGATGAGCTATAATTGACTTTCGAGGGTCCTGCTGTTGTACAAACACGCCGTGGTGTTCGGTGAGGCAGCGTCAGCGTCTTCTGCTTCATTAACGTGAGTTGCGAGCATCCACTACCATGGCCGCTGTATGCCGTCGAGTGCTTGAGTTCGGCGGGCGATGCTGGGCGGCGACGCAAGTGGAGCTTCAGGGACAGTACTCGGTGGACCATCTCCGCGCGTTTGCACGGTATCATGCCAACACAAGCGTCTACCGCGTCATTGTCGTTTGCGTCTTGACACCAGTGCCGTGTGTCGTGTGCGTGACATTGATTGATTTCCTCCGTCTCGAGCCGCTCTCAGCTGGGGCGACCGGGAGTCCCCATCTGTGGATTCGCACATTTCTCTCGACCGTGATCATGACAGCCTCGACGCTCGAACACTTTCGTCAGCACATCAGCGGCATGCAGCTCCACTGGGCGACAATGCTCGGTCTGACCCTTGTGATTTCGGTGATTACTGTGTTCTTGACGTTGTTGTTGGCGATAGCAATTGGTTACCCCATCCCATTCGGCCTGGTGGTGGGCACGATGCCGTGGTTTGTCACGCTGATGCTTGGTGTCGTATGTCTCAAGCACCGGCAGTTCCGTCGCGATATCCGGCTACTGAAAAACACGCTGCGCTACATGCTTGTATGCACGTGCCAGATTGCGATCACACTTATCTACCCATTGTACAACTACGCGTTCGTGAGGCTCACACCAATCCAGCAAACGGGCTTCGTATTGTTGCTCCCCATGCTGAAGCTCATCGCCAAGAACTGGATCTACTACGCGTTGCTTGACTGGGACGACGGCAAACCAGAAGCTGTCGTGTTCAACATTGAGATTTTTCACGCGCTGTATGTGGCCTTCTGTATGCAAAGCGCGGCGTCGATGAGAACGGTGTTGGCGTTGATGGTCGTCGACTTTGCGCAGTCGTGGCTGTCATTCCACGACGTGCAGACGCTCCTCGCAACACTACGCCCACTCGCCACCAAGTTGGACGACGCCCGTCGACGCACCGCGTCAATCGACTCCAGATCGCGATCGGCACTGCTCGATCTGTCCGAATTGGCGCGTCGCATCGTAGAGGCTGAGCCGCATTTGGCAGTGCGATTGGAAGAGCGACGACTGGAAATCGTTCGCTCGCGGAAATCACGCGTGGGATTGATGGCAAGTGTCCACGCGGACGTAGGGACTCTATTTCCCCACGTTCGCGACCTGCCGACGCGCATGGCGGATGCCAAGCAGGGACCATCGCAGCATGACACCCATACGCTTGCGATCGGCCACATGCACCCAGGGCAAGTCTCTGCATTCGCGATGTCGGCGGTTGTACCTGTCGCGAGTCCGCCCGCAGCACCACCGCTACCAAGTGATCTTGCAGCTCTGTCGGACGTCGAGCGTGGGCTTCTCGTGCGTGTCGTGCAGCAATTGCTCTTCATCACCGAGTTTGTCGTGTTGATCGAGTACGTCGAAGTGATCATGCCCGTTGTCTACAGTACGTTCTCGCATGCTGCCGTTCTGACGGCGTTGCAGCTTACATCTTTCTCATGGATTATCCCAGACATCGTGCTGGGCATCTTGCTGCAGCTTCCCAACCGCCAGTATTACCCGTTTCTTCGAACGCTAAGCGTCGACAACTTTCTCGCGACCGTGGCCAACGTGACCGTGTACGCGTCGCTTGAATTGGTGTCGCTCGTGCTGCTCACGCTGTTGCTGTGGTGGAAACTCCGGCTTTCGCTGCCGCACCAACTCGCATTCGTACTGGAAGGACGCTTCAGCAGTGTGCAATCCAAGCTCGTGATGTGGGTCATTTACGTCATGCAATGCTCGATCGACCATTTTGGTAGGCATTTCTCCATAAGCATGCGATCGACCGAAGCTGTGTACACTGAGATATGGTCGTTTGCATCTGTAGGTGCGGACTACTCGTTTCGCTTCGAGTGGCTGCACCGCCAACGCGCAGCTGGGACCACGACCTGACACGAAAGCCGAATCTCGTGGTGCATTCCTCTATCCACAATTGGAATTGCTCGTACCGAGCCACCGAAATGCAAAACGACTATTACGACCTACGCGTACGCTCCCTCATTCACCCACGATCCCGTGGTCGCGCCGTCGCATCGCTGTGAGCAACACGGACGAAGCGAGCTCGGGCATGCCTGCCAATTCTAATACTCTGCATCCCGATCATAATCCAGTAGCCCGCCTTCAATTTTACAATAGAAGGCTGTTGAAAGGCTCGAAATTACAAGTTGTAGCTGGTTTCAACCAATGATTCGCGGCGAGGTGTGAGGTGGCGAACGGACTCGGCCTGGACCCGGGCCCACTCGATCCGATCGTGATGGTGGCGACCGTGTGGCGCGCGCTGCAACGCGTCTCCTTCTCGCGTCTGCATCTCCATGGCCGCGACTCGTCTCGTCTGCTGCTGCGCTCGTCTGCGCGTGGGCTGGCGACTGCGACGAGACGCGCCGCGGCGCCGCCCATCGCGCTGACGCCGGCCGAGTCGTCGCTGTTTGATTTCCTGCTCTACATCCAGCACCTGCACGCGCCCACCACGCAGCTGCGCGTGGCCGGCGGCTGGGTGCGCGACAAGCTGCGTGGCGCCGAGAGCGAGGACATTGATATCGTGCTGGACAACATCTACGGCAAGGAGTTTGCGAGCCATATCACCAAGTTCCAGCGCCAGCGCCGGTTGCCCATGTCGTCGGTCGGCGTCGTCAAGGCCAACTCGGACAAGGTATGCCGGCGCGTATTGCGGACCATCGAGCTGAACGAGGGTATCGACCTGACTGCTGTGTGTATTCGCTGCATTGTAGAGCAAGCATCTCGAAGTCGCGCAGGTCAAAGTGGACGGGCTCATGGTCGACTTTGTGCACTTGCGCACCGAGGCGTACACGGACGACAGCCGCGTGCCCGAGGCCAAGTTTGCAGCGCCCGCCGAGGACGCATTGCGTCGCGACATTACCATCAATGCGCTGTTCTACAATCTCCACACACGCGAAGTGGAGGATTTCACTGGCCACGGACTCGACGATCTCGCGAACGGCATCGTACGTACGCCGCTGGAGCCGCACCGCACGTTCCTCGACGATCCACTCCGTGTATTGCGTGTGGTCCGCTTCGCGTGTGAGTTTGGGTACTCGATCGACCCGGCGATTATCGAGACGGTGCAGCAGAACGAATACATTCGAGACGCGATGACACGCAAAGTCAGTCGCGAACGCGTGGGCATCGAAGTGAAGAAGATGCTGTCCGGTGCGAACCCCGCACGCGCGTTTACGCTGCTCGCGCAGTTTGGTCTGCTGGACATTGTGTTTCATCACGCTGGTGAAGGGTCGACAAACCCGAGAGCTGCTGGCGCCGACGCACTGAAAGAGTTGGTTTGCTGGACACCTGAGTTGATCAAGCGTGGCGAGCACCATGTGCGCCACCTGCAACAGGCTCGACTAGCGATGGACAAGCACAAGATCTCGTTTATGGATGCAACGGCTGCGATCCTGATGCCGTTCTTTGTGGAGCACGAGTATATCTCACGATTGCAACCAGCGTTTGCGACGCTGCTCGAATCTGCCGGATCGGGCGACGATACACACTGGCTCAAGCACGTGGACGAAGCGATGCTCATCGACACGGCTCTGCAGTACCGAGTGAGCGTGGATCAGACGATGCACACGTTCCCTCGCGAAGATCTCATCGAGCTACTCAAGCAGAACGTCAAGTGGTCCAAGCCAGCGGCCAAGCGCGTGAGCCACGTGCTGGAGGCCGTGCTCGCGTTCCCGGCGTCGTTGACTGCGACCGACGTCGCACAGAACCACTTGCAGCTCTTTCTATGGAGCATGAAGTTCCGCGACGTGATCTCACCGGCGATCGCGACGCTGCTGACGGAGCTGTCACCTCCCGAGAACCGAGAACCGTTTGTGACCGCACTCGACGCGTTGGCGACGCGGTTTTCCCAGCAGAACGTGCAGCAGGCCAAGCAGACGAGCGACCAGGAAGTCAAAAAGACGATCCGTCGTGTCGACGGCCGTATGATCCGTGAGCGGCTCGGTGGCGACGTGGGTCCAAAGATTGGCGTCGCACTGGAAGTGCTGGCGTTGTATGAGTTTGTGTACCCAACTGCGACCCTCGACCAGGAGGTGGCATTCCTGGACCGACTATACCCTTTTTTGAAATAGACTTGTCCAAAAATGCACCTGATTTTGTATCACCCATGTCACACC
>JAADVY010001061.1:0-10387 GCA_023336035.1 Pythium plurisporium
ATGATCGCAGCGCCGGTTGAAGATGTGGTCGGGCTGGTCTGCTGGCGCTCGCTAATTACAGCGAGCCACGCGAAGATTGTGCGTGGGCCATTCGCTTGATAACGAACCGTCAAGGAGGCAAAGAGGCCGAAGAGCTCCATACTCGTTTTCTCGTTCACGTAATAGATCTTGTCGCGCTGGGCTTGCTGCGCTCATCAACGAGAATGCCGTGGTGGCCGTCCGCTTTGTTTCAGCGCGTGTTGAGTCTGGCTTACCTCCCTGTCCAATCAAGGCGTTTCTCGGTCGGGGTCCATCCCTCGCCAGCCGCCAGAAATGATTCGAACGACTCGGAGGCCGCGCCTGGTACACAGCCAACCGAGGCAATCGCGGCCCCGTCACCGCCACTCCACCATACTCCGCGTCGTTTGCTCCACCGCGCCTCGGAGATCTTCGGTTCGCTGCCGTCCTCACGACGACGGTCCAGCGGTCATACGAGCTCGCCACGGCGAGGCAGCGGCGAAGGAGCGTCGCGACGTGCCTCCGCTCACCGCAGCACTGCCAGCAGTGGACTCGTACGTCGTCGGTCGGTGATTCGAGTCGAGTTAGAGAAAGAGGTTCAGCTCGTGAAGAGCAACATCCGCAACAAGAAACCGTGGAAAGACGGGCTCCATGTGATCCGCGTTGTGCTCACAAACACGGCCGCAAGTGTCGCCTGTGCATGTGCAGTTGCGTTTCTCTTCGCAGCAAGCTTCCCGTCGGAAAACGCGGGTGATGACAACTCTGTGACTCGCGACGAACCGGACTCGCATCCACCAGATCACTCGCTTCACGCGACCAAGGCGATCTACTTCGTTGCTATCGTGCTGCTTGGCGCCCTGACAATCCTCACGTTCCTGCTCTCAGCAACGCAACTGCGTCGTGGTGGAATCTGGGGCTTTGGGCGATCGCTTGGACGGCTTGTGAGGTCGTGTTGGCTTTCTCTGCTCACAACAGTCGCCCTCTCGGTGGGGGTCTCCGAACTCCTGGCGTGGATCGACCACCATACATCTCACAGTCTACAGCACGCCCAGCTCTTCCTACTCTTCGGTCTCAGCTGGCCTGGCGTGGCCTCCATCGCCAAGACCACGCGTCGATTGTACGTGGTCTCTGTCGCGAAGTTTTGCGCCAAGATTATTGCGCCCGTCGTGCCAAGCGATGTGTCGGTTGGTAGCCGTGTCTCTACCCACGAATCGGCCACCACGCTGACCTCCTGCCCTCGCTCCAGCGGTCACACCGTCGTCCCGCAGCCCACTTCGTCTTCCTCAATCGCCAAAGCGACTTGGAGAGCGCGTGCCGTCGACTACTGGTATCCGTTCGTGGCATTTATTATCGCGTTCACATACCTCGCAATCTCCTCAACGGTCGTTCCTTGCAGCCGATTCGAAGTCATGCTGTATGCAAGTGTCAGCATGCTCGTTAAAGTATGTCTCCAAGAAACTGCCAAACACTTGCAGCTACGCCGCAGTCGCAAGCTGCCGTTCCTTCTCGTGCATACGGCGATCTCCATCCCCACCATCGCGATTGACGCTCAGATCCGCCTCGAGTTTGCCCAGCTGGGCGTAGGACAATCGGCGGTCGCTACCACGGTCTCCATCGTCGTGTGCAAGAGTCTCTTCCGGATCGCCAAGATCCTGCGGCTGCGCCATGTGATCTCGTCCCGCATCGGCCGATGCACGGGCATGCAACGCATCATGAAGCGTGTTCACTCCAAGATCGCCGTGCGCGACGTCGCGGCCGCGCGCGCCGAGTATTCGCAGTTCCTAGACTGGAAGAGCCATGTCATGCGGCTTCATGCGGCCGAAGTGTACGCCGACATGCACGGCGAGTACATCTCTATCGGCTGTGCGTTGGCGGTGTTGTTCTTTCTCAGCGGCCACGGTGGGTACAAGTTCATTCAGGTCCATGGGCCAGTGGATCCGACCCGACCGATTTCAAACGAACAGTTTGCCAGTGCGGCTGTCCAGGTCGGTGTCGGGCTGTTGGTAGACTATATGCTCAGTGTCGTGGAGATCGTCCACGAAGTTCCCCTCTATGAAACGATTTACGAAGAGGACCAGCGGCTGCGCGCGTACCTTGTAATCATGCTCCCAGCGCTGACGGCGGTGAATGTTGCTGCGGCTGCCGTCTTCTTCACGAAATAGATCTAGCAAAAACATGACAATGACAATGAGAATCTATTGATCTGCTCTTTTAGAGTTCGATAGATGCCTAGAGGCGAGGGTCGCTAAGTGACCTCAGCGAAGTGCGATGTCTGCCAGTGGCAGAAATCTTGCCCAAGGTGGTGCAAAAGGTGGGCACCTAACAAAAAACATGCTCATTCTGTCGTTTAGCATTACACTGATCGTCAGTCTGATTCTGATCCCAACACCGGATTGTAAAACCCGGGAAGTGTGGGATGATGGATCTCCGTAGGTATGGAGCCGTTGCGCTTCGTTTGTTAAAGGTGTATCGCCAGCGTCCCATGCGCAATCTTTCTCCTTGTGGTGATCAGGGCTAAGAATACGAGCGAAGATGATCCAATAGCTGTGACGGAACTAGTGAAGTGAGTAACTTGTGCCTTTGAAGCCAATGCAGTGCACGTTTGTGTCGTCTCATCAGTCACTCGTCGAGCTTCACAAAAAGTTCTTCTACCGCCCGATAAAGGATTCTCAATCATCACCTCCTTCGCAAGGCATTGCCAGCGTGAAGCCGGACCGCGCGTGTCCGCTACGATCAACTGTAGTACTCCACGGTGGCTTCAGCCGCGTTCTGCATGTCCGGCTTCCTCGTTAATCGTACCAGCACGACCGATACCTCCTGGCGCCCATTTGCAGTCATCAACGCCAGTATCCATCGTTTTGCCATCAAAACAGCTTCTTTTGCATGGTCCCGTTGAGCAGTTCTCTTCCCGTTCATTGAACAAGGTGACCACGATATTCGGCCCTCTCCCAGTGTCGTCGAGTCGGCGTCCAAATCACCGGTCGAGTGGGTGACGACGGATCTCAGTACCCGCAAAACCCAGTCGTGGATAAAGCAGCTGATGTAAGCGATCTGGTCGTCACACACCTGACTTTGCTTCGCAGCCGATCGGTCGTGCGGCTTGAGCTCCAGAAGGATTTGCGCTTCAACATCACTACCAAGAAGCCATGGATTGGATCGACGCGCTCCACTTCATCGCGTTTATTGCCATCAACACAAGGCTCAGCATCGGCTGTGCGTGTCCTGTCACCTACGGCGGCGCAATCACGATTGGATCATCGCATCCGTCAACCTCAGCCATGCCACGGCGATCGAGTACATCCGTGCCACTTTTCTACGTCGGAATTCTCGTGTTGGGAAGCTTAGCTGTTGAGCACGGCGCGCTCACGTCGTGGTAGGCTGATCCCATCGACCACTCGAAGGCTCAGGGATCTGTCGTGCGTCAGCTATTTCGGGAGTCGTTGGTGGCTGTTCTTACGGCGTTCTCAGCTGCAAGAGGAAGGTGGGAGGCTCTGAATCTGGTGAGCGATGCCACCTCGTCGCTCACTCGCTATTTGCGGCTAGTAGTGATGTTCTCAATCGGGTATGCTGCTGTGGTTCACAGAACCAACGCCTTCAGTGACGCTTCCTCCAGCAGTGTCGTGTCCGCTGAGAAAAGCTGCTCGTCGGTGATTGAGCCGAGTGGTGTGGTGTTCTCACCATCTCATCCGCGAGGACGCTGAAATGGTCGTCTTCTTGTCTCCTCAAAGACATTCCTATCGCCCATCTGGAAACCTTGCCTCCTCAACAAGATCTTCCCGTTCTGTGCTGCACTCTATGTTTCTTGTATCTCTACATGTCCTCTTTGACGACACTGGACGGAAAAATGGAGGTGCTTTTCTTCTCGACCGTGAGCTTGGCGATCAAATTGACTTGCAGGAAGCTGCAAAAGACATCCACTTGCAGCCCAGTAGACCACTGAATCCACTTGTCACGCACGCGGTGGTCTCCGTGCCGACAGTTGCGATCGACGCACAGATGCGACTATCGCTCTTGCAAACAAATACCGCTCGACTGAATGGAGCGTCGTCCCGTCGCGATTGGGGGGCATGATCCCGGGGCTGAGATATATCATTTCTAACCGCATCGCCGCTTGCACCGCAATGCATCGCATTCTGAAACTCGTCTAACTCGAACACAAACATTCGCGATCCCTCCAATGCGCGAGACGAGTACTCGCAGCTCCTCGAGTGGCGAGACCGTGTCCTCCACGTCCACGCGGCCGAAGTGTACGCTGGTATGCACGGCGAGCATTCAGCCGGTCGTTGCGCGATCACCACAAGAATACTCTGCGGCTATCTCTCCACCTACTTCACACGAGCTCGACAGGGTGCACACGAATGACGAGCGACTTACTTGCTGCATTGTTTCAAGTTGGCTTGGGACTCCACAAAGTCCCGCTCGATGGGACAGTCAACGCTGACGATGCACTGCTGCGACCATTGTTACGTGCACTGTTGAGTGCTCTTGCAGGCCTCCATATTGCGGCAGTGGTGGTGTTCTACACGCCATTCAGCAGCTAAAGCCTAGCCCACACAGTCGGTGACTGAATCGGCTATTGCCTAAGTCCTTCAAACCTGACCCATTCTTATAAGTTTTCGTATCTGTGTTTCATTTGGTTTTTGGGACCGGCGCCGCGTTCGCTTCGAAGCATGTGAAGGCAACGGTCTCGGATGTTGTTTAAACACGGTCAGCGTGCGGCAGATAAAATTAGCACAAGCGCCCATGCCATCCATATTGAGCTCACGGCATCTCCACCCGAGCTTTCAACGTGGTCCGTGAAGTGCTGCCCTCGTCGTTTGTCGAGCGTCTCGCTTGGTGAACCCCGGCGAGACATCCGCCACCACCAAGGCACCGAGACCGCGAGACTGTACATGCGTGCGCACATCATCTTTTCGCATTGAGTTTGTTTGGGCTTCGAATGGGGGTCAGATCATCAGTTCCGACGGCACCGGCCGGACCAATTCTGCCTCACAGGGAAGCCAGCCGACGGCGGTCGTCAAATCTGACCCTCCGAGCAAAGCGCAACTCAGCATGGGGCGAAAGCACGATCGCAACGTCGCGTGGCTCTGTGGTTGAGGTGCCATGTGCACCGGTCGAGGAAGCAGTGCGAAATACTGACGAAGTGCCTGCGGTCACTGTCCCCGATGAAGATCACAGAGAGCGCGTCGGGCCAACGGAGAGCACATTCTCAGCCTCAAACCGGAGTCTACTGAGTGGCTTCAAACGTCGCGTCAGCAAGTCCAATCTTCGTCAGCAGCCCGTCGTGTCGGAATTTCTGAAAGAACTTCACCTCATCAAACGCAACATCCTGTCCAATAAGCCATGGATCGATGGCTTCGCAGTCATGTGGATCGTTCTGTACAACACATTCACGAGCGTCGTGGTCGCGTGGGCTATCGCATGCGTGTACGCAGTCGGATCTCCTGTGTCGTCGATGTTCTCGATTCCACGTAAACGCCACCAGTCAGTCTCCCGGGTCGATTCGCTGCTATTCACGACAGCCATCGGCGCTTACTTCGTGGTCTTCGTGTGCTTGGGCCATGCGCTGACCAAGAGCTGCATTCTGACCGACCGGCTACTGTCTGTCTACATGTCGCTCCGCCACTCGTTTCGTCGTACTCTATCCAACTATTTGCGCGTCGCTATCCATCGCATCGTGCTTGCTGTCATCGCTGGCGCAGGTGTTTTGGGTGCGATGGATCTGGTTCGGGTTGATTATCAAGGTGTTGGGCGCTGTCAGTTGCTGATTCTTGTCCTCATCGCAGGAACGTACATCGATTATGCGATTCGTCACGCTCGGCACGTTCGTCGACGTATTGCGGAGAATCTCCGGCTTGAATCGGCCAGAACAAGCAGCAATGCGGCTAATCCTTCCTTGGTATCTGCCCCGTCGCTGGAGACCATCCGTACAGCGCTAGACAGCAGTGCTGTCGCTGTTCGTTCGCCCAATGTGTCTCGTTTACGCCGTCTCTCGACCATGAGTATCGTTTTTCGAGCGGGCTCATCCAAAACGCTGTTTCAAAAGCTGCTCAGCGGACACCGGTGCTTCACGGTGTCGTCGATGTGTGTCATGTTCGGCTACATGCACCTTGCTCTGGCGTTACACATGGTGCATCAGTGGCAAATCACGTTGTTCGCGGCATTCAGTTTCACTGTCAAGATCGCTATCCAGGAGGCCACAAAGCAGTTATTCCTCGCGCCTCCGAAAAAGCCGTCAGCGCGAATGACACATATGCTCATGACAATACCCACAGTTATGATCGACGCGCAGGTCCGCATGGTCTTTGTGCAAATGAGTCTCAGTAAAGCCGAGTCGTCATCATCAGTTTTCACGAGCTCGTTCATTATCGTCGTCTGCAAGATCGTCTTTCGAATTGCAAAAATCATGCGACTCCGTCATACGATCACGAGCCGATTGACCCATTCAAAGGGTATGCAGCGTATCATGAAGCGTGTCAATTCCAAAATCGCCGTGCGCGACGTTGCGGTTGCCCGTGCGGAATATTCACAGTTTCTTGACTGGAAGAACCAAAAACTGCGACTTCATGCTGCCGAGGTGTACGCCGACATGCACGGTGAGTACATCTCGATCGGACTCGCGATGGGCATTGTCTTCTTCTTCACAGACCACACCATGTACGCATTGCAAGCTGACGATACACAGATCCCTCGTCAGCTCGTCAGTGCCGTCGTGCAGCTTGGGACTGGGCTCGTCTTCGACTACCTGGCCAATGTCGTTGAGGGTGTGCACGAAGTACCACTCTACGAAGCTATCGGTGATGAGGGGCGAGGGCTTCGTGTATTTATGCACGTGCTGCTAGGCGCTCTTACGGCTGTGAACGTTGGTATCGTCGCTGTGTTCTTGCTTCGACAAACTGAATGACGCAGTCAAAACAACGAAGTGACATAAAATATTCCGTCATTCTTCGATCTAAATTGACCGTACTTGGTCACCTCCAGCTTGGTCGATGCATGCTTCGAAACTTCTTGTCCTCGGCCTGCTTTTGTTTACGATAGGCGGCTGAGAATCGCTCCGGGAAAGTCAGTTTATTGCGGGCTGGTAAGACCACGTTCACTTCGATCTCAGTTGCTGGCTCGAAACTCATTCGTGCAGAAGCACGCCACTTGGATAGAGCGTCAACAAGTTGTTCTCGCTCGATTCGAGCAATTGATCCTGCGATCACTATTTGAAGTCGACTGATGGCATCCACTCTGGTGCGATCTCGAACGTACTCGCGCCATTGGCATTGCATGAGACAATCATTGATCAGTGTTTCAACAACATCCGACACCGTCGCTTGGCGATTCTTGTGGAGGATTCTGACCGAGTGACAATGCGATTGCCAGACGATGAAGTATTTCCGAGCTGCCAGTGAGAAGCCACTCCTCCACGTCTTACAACGCGCTTTTCTGTACCATGTCTTCCACGCCACCCAACAATTGACGATCCGGTCAGTGTCGCACCGAGAGGTTGAGCTTTGAATCGCGCGATTCACTCGGCGTGTCCACAGTACACATTGATAAGCTGCTGCTTCTTCGGCCAGTCGTTCTTCGTGCGCGATTCTCACCCACTTGGCCCAGACCAACGCGACCATTTGCTTCTGGCGCGAGACCTGAAGCCGTCGACTGAACCAAGCGTACAAGGAAATCACTCGCACCCAGCGACCAAACGCCAGTGCGACGCGGCGCCAGTGTACTTGGACCACAAGCTTGCGCAAAAGATATGCTTGCTGTTGAACCAACAGCGCACGCCACTGATGTTGAGCCGAGACGATTTGCGTCTTCTGGCGCCAGCGAGCAATTGCATGTCGGAGTCGCTTTCGTAGGAACCATTGCCACAGCGGCAGGGACCTTGCTACTGAGAGTTGAATCTCTCGCCGTCGCGACTGCGTCTCCGAATCGTTTTGCCAGTGCATCGTTTCGCAATCAAGCACTGCATGCCACGAAGAGTCACCGCGACTTTGAAGGCGTAAACACCCCCTTGTTGTAATGTGCCTTCAATCAAATCATACAAGGACATGAATGCTTAACTAAATTTGGGGAAACTGCTAATCGGTACCCAAAGTTAACCAAAATTTGCTAATCAGTACCCTCAACTTACTAATCAGTACCCATGAGACCTCTATTTACCCACGGCGTTACTAATCGGCACCCAATATGGCACGACCATAATAGCCACCATATTTAGCAGATCATATCTGGCCTGTGCGCCTGCATGGGCTCCTCTCGGCTACCCAATCCTTTCATTTCCTAATCATACAGACGCAGAGGACCCCGCGACACCATGGACGACAGCGGCGATGAACTTGCTGTGGGAAAGACGTACGAGTCGATGGCAGATCTACGGCGAGCGGTAGACAACCACTTCGCTGCTATTGGATGTGGAAATCGCAAGCCAACGAACACAAAAACAGAGTTGAAGGTTGTGTTTACCGAGCACGTGGACTGTCCCTTCGTTCTTCACACGTACAAGCGCAAGCAACAAGACGACTATCCGAACACGGCTGTCATGATTACATCCTCACGAACGAACACGCAGTCGAATTCGTAGAGAAGGACAGACACCAAAAGCGAAAGACGTATACAATGTCGCAAGTCGTCTTGCGCCCAATGATCGAGGCATTCATGAAAGAGACAGCGAACCGGGCCACTGCTGAACACATCATCGAGCATATCTTCAACAAGTATCACTTGACAATCACTTACCATACCGCGTGGACAGCCAAGACCGAGGTGCTCGAACGTACTCGTCTTTACGGTCGTGAAAGCTACAAACTGATCAGAGACTGGCTTGCACGCATGGAATAGGCCAATCCTGGCACCGCGACTCGATTTGAGCGAGACGAACAGAATCATTTTCGACGCGCGTGTAGTTTCCACGGCGCATTAGACACGGTGATCCGGCATTCTCTCCCTGTTCTTGTACTTGACGCTTGTCACTTGAAGCCAAAGGAAAAGGGCACGATGAACGTGGCGTCCGTCATCACAGGCAACTTTGACATCCTCATCGCAGGATTCGGCACCGCCAACCGGGAAGAAAATGGTGACGACTGGGGCTGGTTCCTCAGCGCCCTGGTTGAGGCACTCTCACACGTGAACTCGTTGGAAAGTCTGCCCGTTGTCAGCGACCGAGAGAAAGGCCTCATGACAGCCGTGCAACAGCATTTGCGTGAGGCGTATCACTCTTACTCACGCGGTTCGGTACACATCATGCGCAATGTGCAAAGCCGCTACCAGATATCAGTGACCTTGCAAAGGCAGCTGTCGAGGATCATGTCACGGAGTTGCTTGCTCTAATTCACGATCTGCATCCAGCAATGCCGAATTACATGATCGAAAGCGATATGACAAAGTAAATCACTGCCAGGTTTCCTGTGAGTCGGTTCGACGTCACCACGTCCAACGCCGCTGAGTCAATAAACAACTGGATCGAGAAGGAGCGATGAATTTCTCACTTCGCAGTGTTCGTGCACGTGACGCGCGAACAATGGAGCGCATGGTAAAATTGAGGAAGCGGTTCGAGAACATGACAGGCACGTTGGTCCCTTGGGTGGATACTAAGGTCAAGAAGAACATCAAGGAGGCAAAATCCAGACACGTGCTACCAGGTAATAAAACACTCTACGATGTCCAGCGCAACGGCAGTACGTTCCGTGTCGTCGATATCGATGCTCAAACGTGTTCATGCAAAGTATGGGAGGAAAACCAGTACCCATGCGCCAATGCAATGGCAATTATTCAGCGAAAAGGGCTCCAACCAGCGAACTACGTCTCGTCTTTCTTCAAGTTGAGGAAGTGAGACTTGCGCTCAAGTCTTGCATCACTCCGATGAACGTCTCCGAATGTATGAGTGACCTGAGGACCAAGCCGCCTCCCTCGTACCATTCTGCGGGCCGCCCACGTGTTGTTCGACTCCGTGGGCGTGGCGAAGTCGAGTCCGCGGTGTCCCCGATTGAAGTGTAAATAGCGAGAACACAACGTTCGAACGTGTGACAGGCGGCTGGCACTACGCGAAGGCAGAGAACGTGTGGAGGCAGCGACCCGTGCTGCAGCTGATGCACGAAGTCAAGCCGCCAGGGAGCTAAATGAGTCAGCCGCAAGAGTCACGCCGGAGATAATTGCACTACTCCGAGAGGAAGCCGCAAGAGTGTTGATAGTGATGATGATACCCTGCCGCCTATCCCATCTGATCCGGCGTCATCAAGTGGTCGCCGTCCATCCACACCGTCACCCAACACCAACACCGTGGTTGAAGGTCCGGCTGAGCGAGCTCGCGCTCGCGCTCGCGCTCAGCCCCTCGGCCAATGGTTAGTGAGGACCGGCCGGACTCGAGGCCTGGCACTCGTTCGACAGCCGTGGGTTGGTCGGA
>JAADVY010001062.1:0-10381 GCA_023336035.1 Pythium plurisporium
CGCCACCTCAACTGCAATCCACCAGCAGTCCAAGGCCGCTGCGGGATTGCATCCCCATACAAAGACCAAAGACGACCAACCCGAAGCCACGTTTGTGTTTCTGCGATCGCACCACGTGCCCGTGTTGATCTTCGTATCCGACTTTATCATTAGCAACGGCGCGGGTATGACGGTCTACTTCTTCCCTCTCTTCTTCAAAGAGGAGTATGGTCTCTCGCCGATCCACGTGAGCTTGCTCTTCTTCGTGCAGCCGCTCGTGGTGCTTCTGCTGTCTGTGCTGGCGCAGCGTATGTCGACATCGATCGGCCGCATGCCCATCATCGTCAGCACACGGATCTTCGCCACGATGTGTCTGCTTGGCATGTCGTTTGCCCAGCCGCTAGTACTCCAGATCGCTCTTTTCCTCATGCGTGGAGGGATGATGCGGTGCTCGCAGCCACTGCGACGATCGGTGCTCATGGATTTTGTCCGCAAGGAAGTGAGGGCGCGTTGGAATGCGCTCGAAGGCATCTCGGTCTTCTCGTACTCGGGCAGCGCCGTGCTCGGTGGGTACCTTGTCGACCTCTATGACTACCGCACGTGCTTTTTCATCACGAGCTTTGTGTATTTCACCGGTCTCTCGATCGAACTCTTCTTGCTGCCCCTCACCAAGCACGCTGTCGAGAAGTAGGAATGGATCAAAACAACTCGTTTCTATATTCCCACCGTTTTAAATACAAACTTCCCACGCGATCAATACGTCATGGGTGTTGAGGACCGGCGAGCCATCGACATGGGGCTATAGAGGGGACGCGTTGGTGGACCGGACGGCTTGATCACTGGCGGCGGCGTCGTTCGAGGTGCTGACGGTGCCGGAGCCGCAGTCATACGGCGTGGCATTCCCATCGAACCACCCAACGGCCGCTGCGCGAAGAAACGCATGTCCCGGAAAAGCGTCGGGTTCTGGGACGCGATGGCCTCCGTGTTACGCTGCGTGATCTGGTACGTGGACTCGGCCGTGTCGCGCAGCTCGTTCATCTGAAGCCACAACTGCATCTGGTACGAGAGGCGCTGCTCGTCGCCCTGTGACGATGACAACGCACCAGACGACCGTGGCATAATCTCCGAGTCGCGAACCTCGGTGAGCGCATCCTGGAACCGAACCGAGCGACGCTCCTCGGGCTGCTGCTGCGGCTTATACTGGACAGAGGACGACCGTGGGGCGTGGTGCTGCATTTGTAGTTGCATCTGCTGCTGACGGTCGAGAAGTTGCTGCTGTTGAAGCTTCTGTAGACGTTGCTGCTCGAGGTAGAACGCCTCAAGCTCACTGCGCGGCGTCGCGGTCGGCTCGTGTTCTTCTTCCGTTATCGTCAACGGCTTGTTACCTGTCGCGTCGGCACGGCTCGGGGGAACGTCGAGCACGGCGATCGATGATGTCTCCGAATACACGCTCTCGAGGTCGTACCCGTCGACATCCGTGTACACTGACGACGAAACAATCGACGAGCGAGTCACCATCGCACCAGCCGAGGCGTCGTCCGCCTTCGGGATGTAGTCCAATGCCTTCATGCGGCGCGTGGACTTGCGGTCATCCAGAAGCACGAGAGCCGAGCTCGTCGTGCTTGCTCGGCCAGCGTCACTGGTCATCTCCTCGTCGTTCGCAGGTCGCGGCATGGCTGGATCCTGGAACGAGGACGCGCGGTAGTTGAGCGTACCAACAGACAGCGTCTCAGTATTGCGTCCCGAGCTGTTCCACGAGCTGTTGAGCGTGCGTCGTCCACCCGACACGGACGACTTGGACGGCTTGCCAACGCTGCTACGTGGTGCCGCGGAGGCCGATCCAACGGGGCCCGTCGCATCCACGAGGTGGCTGAAGCGACGAGATCCTGGGTCCGTGTCGTGCCACGTCGAGCGGTAGTTGTCCTGCGGGCGGTACGCGGTCATCGCGTCGTCGGCGGCAAAGCCTCCTCCCATCGAGAGGCTCTGGTGGTGCAGACGACTGCCGTTGATCGTACCCGACAGATCACGGCGAGCGAGTGCGAGGGCTGTCTGCGTGTGCGCCCGGCCCGTGCGAACGACCTCGTTCTCCCAGAGCTGCTGGCGTGCGATCTCACTCGCGCTCTCCTCACCGGCGAGTGCGATGCACTTCTTACAGAACTGCATGGGCGTGGCCACGACGCTGCCGCGAGCAAATCCCTCGCTTCGCAGCGTGCGCGCCATGCTGCAGTGCGAGCACACCGTCATACTGCAGAGCTGGCACGAGACGCGCTTGGTTCGCTTCGTGAAGCCCTTGAACGACTTGGAGCAGAGTCCGCACCGCGAGGATTGTGCGACGACCGCGGGCGCGTGGTGGAGCTGGCGGTGGGTCTCGAGCAGCCACGCGAGCTTTTTGTTCTCGGCGAATAGCGACAGTGCCCTCCAGTTATTCGTTAGCATGGACGCAGCCACACGCACGGCCATGGGGGCGATCAGATTGCCGCGCGGCTGCACGACCGCGGTCAGGTACACGTCCACAGCACCGTTCGCGAGCTCGTGGTACAAGTAGCAGGTCGAGAACGCGCCACGCTGGACCTTGGCGTTCTGTCGTGTGGCTGCGACCTCAGGGATCTCCACCGAGTGCATAATGTGGAAGCCAACCCGCTGACCGCTGCCGTCCTGACGAATCTGTACGCCTGTGGATTCGAGAAACACAAAATCGCGTGGACGCACGAGCCCGCCGCCGCTGCTGCGCTGCAGCATCCACTTGATCCCGACAAACTGGAACGGCTCGCTGGGTGTGGGCACGCGGATCTGTGCGAGCACAGCGCCGTCGAGGTAGTCGTCGCTGGAAGTGTACGAGGCGCGCAGTCGCATCGCCGCGGCCGTGGGCGTGATGACACCATACATCACATCGTCGAGCGAGCTGGCAAGCGTGCCGACCGCGAGCAGCCGAGGGGTCTTGGTGGGCTTGGTCTTCTTGGACGGGGTCGCCGTGGCGGCATCCGCCGCTGCGTGCACCGAGAACGCGGTGAACCGAGTCGGAGGCGCCACGCCCTGGTCCAGCAGCGAGTCGCTCGTGGCGTCGCCCGCGTGGCGTTCCCGGTAGACGACGATGTCGTCGTCGTGACGCCAGTGCTTCCACTGCGCCGTGTTCACGCGGCGGCGGTCGGCGTTCACAAAGTGGTCGTACTCGAACAGTGCTTCGTCCAGCAGCGAGTGCGCGAGGCGCTCGTACTCGTAGGCCTCGTCGGCTGTGAGTTCGACGGCGCGTACGCCGCGAGCGGCCGGCGTCGGTGGGCCCATTGGCGTCAGGCGCGAGGGCGGGGAAATACAGACACTGCAGTGTCGAGCGATGGATGCGGACTGTGATGGACGCGGACTTGCGGGGTCCGGGTGCGAGCGGACACTGGAGAGAACTAGACCACGTGGTCTGGCCTGGCGGGGTGGACTGGCCCCGTGTCTGGTCCCGTGCACCCTCGGTGACTGGACGGCGCCTACTACAGTTCAGCATCCGGATTTGCACACTACAGAGCAGCAACGTGCACAGTCCGACTTGTAGTCTTTCGTGTTGCCCGTTGAGCTGGCGGGCCGTGCTCTGCACGCGTCAAACTGTATACTAGTAACTGTATGTGCCTCAGGACAGAGACAGGTGTGCAATCGTCCTGATGATTCAGTGAGTGGGAGATCAGCAGCAAAAAGAACCGAGGCGACATGATCTCGCGGGCCCCACGCGCCTGTGGCGAACAGCCAGCCACACTCATAGGATCTGCTGCGACCTCTCCTCTTCTCTCTCTCTACCGATCCGTACCGCCATGCCCCCAGAAGATCCGTGCTCCGGCTGGGCATTGCATGAGATCAGCACGAGGAGGGGGGCAACAAGTGAGACCGTCGTAATGGTGTAGATGGTGTGGTTGGGGTCACTTGCAGTTGCGACCATCCACCCAGCTGGACGGACGCATCGGTCAGTGTGGGAGAGGTTCAGCAGCGCGTCATTACGACACGCGTGCCGTGTGGGGAGACCGCATCCATTGTACTGAGGGAGAGCAGCAGATGGGGCTGCGCTCAAGCAAGCCGCCGCCAGGTGGATCTCTTATTCCTGTATATCAGTATCTCAGTCCCACTGCTCTATATCAGTAGGTACATTTTGGTACGACGTACCCTCTGAGTGGTACGAGGTACCACCGTGCTCCTGTTGAAGTGCATGTCTCGGCTGCGACGGCAGCGAAATCGGACGGCAATCTATTCTATCAGTGCATTTAGAGCTCATGGCTTCAATGTACTCATTTAAATGCGCCCGGGTGCAGCGGTGTGGCAACTCGGGAGAGGGAGGTCAGTTCGTAAAACGCATTGTCACGGACAAGACAAATGGTGCTGCTGGTTCAAACAGTCGCCACCGACGATCCGCAGCTGCTCGCGATCGCGCACAGTATTCGCCAGCGCGTGTTTCTCGACGAGTACGGTCTGGATCCGGCACTCGACACGGAACCAACGGATGCCGACGAGACGACGCTCCACTTTGTGGGCTTTGACACCGAGCTCAAGCAGCACGTGGCCGTCGCACGCTCGGTGTTGCTCCCAAACGCTCGTGTCGTGCAACTTGGCCGCATCGCCGTGCTGCCAGCGGTCCGAGGCCGTGGCCATGGGCTCGCGATTATGCGGTTTGTCGTCCAGTATCTCCGATCGTGGGACGTCGTGCAACTCGAGAAGATGTTCCTGCTCTGTCCGCTGGACAAGATCGCGTTCTACGAAAAGTGTGGCTTCACCAACGCCCACAAGATCGAAGCTGTCCGTGATTTGGAGCTGCACGAGATGGTGCAGTATGTGTGATACTCAATATCGACAAACGCTGCCTGGTGCGTTTTGATTTATTAGTTTGCGTCATAATTGTAGGGTCTAGCTCGGTTCGGTAGTGTATTTTTCTAGTCCACGAGTTCACTCGCTGCCACGCTCCTTCCCACTCACAAAAATCTCGTCCATCTCGTCAAAGAAGAACTCGTTGTCGACAAATGAGTCCACAATCGGCATCTCGTCGTCTCCTTCGTCCTCCGAGTCGTCGAGCACGAATGTGCCGTACTTGTGGGCCATGCCGCTGGCCGAGAGGTCCTCGTCCACGTCGGCGAGGCCCAGTTTGTCCAAATCTGTCATACTGGTCGTCGTTCGGCTCGCGTCGTCTATCCCCGACATACTTCCGCTGTTCGGCAACGAGACCAAGTACCGATCGCCGGAGGACGAGCGCGTGCTGAACTCACTCGACATGGTCTGGCGATCTTCCGAGTTCGTGAGCTCCCATAGCGGCTTGCGTATCCTGCTGCTTGACCCACGATCGACACCGTTGGACTTGGCTAGTTCATTCTCCGTCTCGTTCAACACCTGCTCGAGTTCGTGGAGCTCCTGTGCGGCGATCCACGCGGCACTCGTGTTGTTCGTGTTGGACACACACTCGGTGCAAAAATCCAGCTTCTCCGGGTACATCATCTGCTCTTCAAACGCAATCACACGCTTCATCACACGGCAGCGGCTGCACACGAGCTTGAAGCACAATTGACACTTGGCCTTGGTTTTGAGCGCGTTAAAATGGCGGCCACAATTCTCACACGCGCTGCCCGGGGTACTACTGTCGAGCGAGTGGCTGTGCACGCGGCCAAAGATGCTAGTGCGTCGTCCCTCATCCGCTGAGTCTGACGCGGACCCTCGGCTAAACGACGTGAGACGACGAAGAAAGCTACCGTTGCTGCCGAGACTGCGCGAGCGACCGCTTCCCGGCAGGTTCGAGGTGCCGCTTTTGCTGCTGTTTCGGCTACTCCGGCTCGAGTGGCTGTTGCGGTCCTCACTGGAGTCGTCTTCCGGCGTGGGGAGTGTGCGCAAACAGAACATGAGCTTTTTCATCATCGCGAGCTGGATACTCGCCGGACACGCGTTGACGACCATATCCACCGTGAGCCCCATCGCGACGCGGTCTTTGACCCCACCAAGCGGATTCACCGTCCCTCTAAAAAACACATCGACGCCGTGCTGCTTGCGTTGCCGATACAAATAGCAGTAGGACACATGGCCCCGCGAGATGTGCGAGTCCTTGTGGAACTCGGGCACGGCCGTGAGCTTGACCGAGTGCACCAGCAGAAAGCCAAGCGCATCGCCGTCGGGCGCAGTCGTGATGCCGCTGGACTCGAGGTACACGTAGTCGCGTTGCTTGGACATGGACGCGTGGTTCCGGAGCACCCACTTGACCGTGAGCGCGTCGAACGGGTCGGTCGAGTTGGGCGGCGTGAGAAACGCGAGGATGCGGCTGTCAATGAGGTCGCTTTGCGCCAATGCGTTCTGGACGTGCATGGCCTCGGGCGTGAGGTTCACGACGCCGTGCAGCACGTCCTCCAGCGAGCCGCCAGAGATCGTCCCGAGCGCGAGGATCTCGGCTGGCTCGGTATCGCACTTGTCGACGCTGCGATAGCACGCGACGTCGTGTTTGTCCTTGACGATCTTCCAGCGCTTGGGGTCCACGCGAGCGTTGCGGTCGTGGTATTGCGTGTGGTACCTATGCACGGCGTCCTGGAGCAGCTTGTCCGCGAGCGCCCGCGAGTTGGCGATAAAGTCGGGCGGCAGCCGCACTTGCTGCATGTACTGCGAGGCGCTGAGCAAGAACGCGCGGCGCGTGGCCATGGTGGAGGGGATCCCGACGCGCCGAGACGAGTGAACGGGGGGAGGAGGGAGGCACTGGATACTTGGCGGATGGGTGGGGTCCGGACCACACAGTTCAGTGAAGATTCACGCTTCTGGATGAAGAGGAGCCGTTCACCGACGACTAATCTCACGGTCGTAGCAAGCACCGCGGCACGTGGGCGACCTCTCCGGATCGGGCGCGGACAGGTCGAGACGAGACGCGTGGACGGCTCGCGGGCACGGGAGGCACGGCCACTACACTCGCGTACTGTAGGAAAATGGGCGCCTTGGGGCGTGGCGTGCAGCTGCTTGGAAGGCTGTGCGTCCTGGCGCTGGCCCGTGGATCTGTGACCGAGAGGTGATCGCAGATGCTGCAGTGAAGGGGCGCGGCAGCCAGCGCGTCGACTGGTGTACTGGTACAGCTGGGGAGGAGAAGATGAGGAGCTCTTCGGGCAACGGAGGACGCGCTGACTCTGGATGGTGGACCGAGTCAACTGGCTCCGGAGTGGAGAGTACTGAGTCGGCGCGAAGTGGAGGGGAGGCCGCAGAACGATCCGGCACTGGGAGAAGAGCGGCGAGTGGGTGTATTTCCGTGGATGAAATAGATAGATTATCCTTCGACCAAGGAGACTTCTACAAGAGAGACCACGAATTGTCCCGCACCAGATGGTCATTTGTGGATCCAGAACGGCCACTCTCGAATGGAGGGAATGGTGAACATCCGGACCACGCCACAAAGCAGATTCCACTTGGTATTTGTATGTGGAGGAGATGGTTTCAGTGGGTCGCTCGCCACTTTAGAACGCCCCGCCCAGTCCACACGCAGCAGCAAGGCGATGTCGACATGGTGGACGTCGTCCAGTACACATTCCAGTGGACGACCAACAGGAATAGGATATTCAGAGTCGAGACGAATACAGTATCCCGGATCCAGAGTCCGGAGTGGCGGAGAGCAAAACTCCGTTGGCTCTTGGTCGAATGATGGGGAGAACAGGTTCTTTGTTCCTGAGCTTTCAGCACCGTTGGCCATATGGTTCGGGAAGAATGAGTTGCCTCAAATCGATTCACAAGCATAGTGTTAAGAACAATGGGTAGGGTTACGAACTGGCGATGAAACCTGCGACGTGTGCGCAGATATATCTCACCAGCCCTAAATCACTCACACCAAGGGAGACGACGTCGCTCGGCCACGACCAGGACGCTGTCTTCCGCGTCCGCTAATGAGTGCGAACTCCTCACCGTGCTGCTGCTGCGTGGAAAACGTGGCGTCCGCGACGGTCTGTAGATGGCGCAGCGTCTCTGCGAGGTCAAATAGCGTGACACTGCGACGTTAGCGGGGCATGGATGTTGTCGCCATCTGTGGGGCCGCCACCAGGCTCGGCTCGCGCACATACCGGTCGGGACAGGCAGTCGTAGATTGTGTGGAGACAACGGAGCTCGTGAGTGTCGTACAGGACTCGCCGGAGCACGTGCGCGCGCGGAGCGACTTCTTCTTACCCGGGAGAAACTTGGACGGAGCCTTATCGTACTTGGGTCGAATGTCCTCACACAGCGCACCGGTGGACTGCGCAGATCCTCTCTGGCTGGGATCCAAGCGGCTTTGGGACGCGTAGATGGTCTCGTTGTGGTCGGACAAGTTGAGTACACAGGACGCACAGCAGTTCATGATCTCGTGGTTTGTGCGAGGATCCAAACCGACCGGAAATAATGTGACGTCCGCCGAGCAGCGTGAGCAGATTGGAAGTCCACATACGTCGCAGCGCCGTCGTTTGGTCCATGGCCAGCGAGGCGCATTTCCGCAGTTGCTGCATTTGTTGGAGTTCGTACTCTTGAGTCGTGTCGGATCTGTCGCCTCGCGCGGCGACAGTTGCGGCGGTCGGTTCTGCTGGAACCACATCAGCTTCTTGATTACAGCGAGTGCCGGGAGATCACGCAAGGACCCCATTGTCACTGCGCCTTCTGCGATTGCGACGCGTCGCCACATCGCGCCTTGCAAGTCCAATGTCGCACTGGACCACACATCGACCTTGGACGGCGTGAACTCACGGAAGAACGTGCACGTCGCCATCTTGCCACGCACGATGCCACGTCTTGCGAGCTGCGGCGTCGACGCGAACTCAATCGAGTGACACAAATGGTAGCCTACGCGCTCGCCGTCGGGCCGAACGCTGACGCCCGTGGACTCGAGAAACACGAAATCGCGCTTGCGCACGAGCGTCTTGAGGCCCGACGGCGGGCGTCGCAGCAGCCACTTGACCCCGCAAAACTCGAACGGTGCGGTCGCCAGCACGGGTGAGACGGTGTGGAGCACGAGCCCGTCGATGTCATCGCTGCGCATGGCGGCCATCTTGACATGCATCGCCTCGCTGGTCGGCGCGACAGTTGCGAACATGACATCGTCCAGGCTCGCGTGGATCGTGCCCGTCGCCATCAAACGAGGCAGCTGCGCGTCGCGGCGGGGAGCAGTTGTGTGCGAAGAGGCAGTGGACGTCTGCTTGCGCTGCTGGAAGATGTCGATGCCACCGCGCTGCGTGAGCGGCGTCCAGTCGTGACGCACGAGCCCGTAGGTCTGCAGCTGGAACCGATCGTACTGCTCGAGATACTCGTCAATGAGCAAGCGTGCGAGCTCCTCGAGCTGCTCATTCTCTTCGGACTGCGCGCGCAGTGGCGGGAACTGCGGACGATCCATCGGCACGCGCACGGGCATGAGACGGCGACGGTGAGCGGGCGGTGGTCAATTGACGAGTGCGATTGATCGCCAGTGGCAGAGAGCCGGCGATGCCTCAACGACCAGCGTCATGCGAGTGCCTGCCGATTCGGCGGGTGCACAAAGACATCCAGCCCGACTCTGTCTGATGTGTGTGCTGGGTCCGGCGTGGACGATCCCCGGCCGAGCCCGAGCACCACGGGGACTCGCAATCACTGAAAGTTCGATTTTTTTTTTGTTCTCGCCGATTTTGACTATAGAAAAACCGAGTCAACAAAAAAACCGAATGTGTCCCCGCGGATGACGTCGACCACCTTACGCGATCAGCGCACACGGGGAGCACAAGCAGATCGGAGATGAAGCGAGCAGCCGCGACGCAAGCTACGTAGCTCGTGTAATCCACGTCGCCTGCGGCCTGTAGCCGCGTCTTTCCTGGCCTCTGAACCTGCTCAAGCCCATGGTCGTTCGTTCTCAGATACCAGTCCGACTGTTCGATTTTTTTTTCTCCGGCATGATCTGGCGGGCCTAACCAGGTTAGACCTCGTCGCAGTGTGATGCCTAACCACGTGCCGCCATGCCTAACCGTCGATGACGAGCACTGACAGGATCGCTCAACTCTCCTCAGCAGTCTCGTCGCGTGGCTGACCGTTCCGTGATCCCATTGCGTGCGATACCCGACGAAGTGGTTAGACGTGGTGAGCATCTCGTCGGGTCCCTACCTCCCCCACCTGGCTGGTCGTAGGGAGTCCTGTGGACGCCAGTTCAAGGCCCTCGCTGCTTTGGATTTTGAAGCGGTATACACTGGAAGAGTATACTTGCCTCTGTCCGGATACTCGCTATACATCACCTCAGGATCAGATGGGCCACTTCAACATGGGCTCCGGTTGCTTACGTGACCTGGGTCTGCCTGACGTCACCGGTAGTCCGCTCTCCCGATACATTCCAGCGCTCAGCTGTGCGTGTCCCTCGCTGTCGCCCACAGAATCCCCACCGTCGTTGGACGCCGCACGAACTGATTCCCGCAACACCGACACCTCTACTCTCCACCTCTATTAACCA
>JAADVY010001063.1:0-10379 GCA_023336035.1 Pythium plurisporium
ACGCGTGCATCGATCAGTCGCTCAAACCACCGCCGCGTGAGTGAGTGGTCCTGCACGGCCTGGCTCAGCACGCGTAGCACTAATGTGTCCCGTGGACTGCAGTGGTCGGCGCTGTACATGTCGTAGATGCGCTCGCGCCACCACTGCATGCGGATCTTGCCCGTCGCGGGATTCGTGCGGACCGTATCCTTAATGGACGCCACCTCCGCATTCAGCGCACGCTACAAACCCAGCAAACACACATTCCAATGAGACCCATGCCCAGTATCCACATCCACAATCACCCGTCAGCGTACGATCGCGAAGAACGCGGGCCGCGTCTCTTGCGGGTAGAGCAGTCCGACCGCATAGTTGTCGTAGTCAAGCTTCCTGCATGGCCCCGGGCGACGATCAGATTCATTCATCAACCCATCACCACGCGACTGATTGACCCGACGTACCGTACAGTCTCACGCAGCACGACCGCGTCGTCTGAGTGCACGTGGCGCACCAGCGACTGCGCCCGACGCATGGCCGATCGAGAGGATCGCACCACCAGCATTTCAGTTGGCGGGATGTGGGGTGGATGCTCTTCGATGGTGTTCAGTCGTCCTAATGTAGGGCAATATCGTTGTGGTCCACATGGGTTAGTTGTACAGTGTACGACAAATCAATTGAAATGGATGGGTACAGTCGGCTCGTCTCTTTTCAGCCAATCAACGCGCTGGAGCTGCTCGCTTTTCATCGGCCATGCCGTTGGCTGGTGGCGCATCGGGCTGCGAACTCTCCGTCGTGTGCACACCTCTCTCCAGGCGACGGACGGGCAGGCACACGCAGCAACACAGTCAACGGTAGCAGCATGAGCCTCAAGAAGCGTGGAGCGTCCGACTTGGACCACGCGGCCAAGCGCGGCGGCGCGTTCGACGACGAGTCCAAGCGTGACGAAGACGACCTCGAGTTCGAGGATCCGTTCGGCGACGACCTCGAAGATGAGGATATGATCGAGAGCGAGGGCGATGATGACGACGAGGAGGTCGTGGACGGCGAGAATACGAATGGCGGTGACGTCAACATGGACGTCGACGACGATGGCGAGCCCAAGGAGGTCAAGAAGGTGTTCATGCCCGGTGTGGACAAGCTGGGCGAGGACGAAGTGCTCGACTACGACAGCAGCGCGTACGACATGTACTTTGCCATGACCGCCGAGTGGCCGGCGCTCAGTATCGACATTGTGCGCGACAACCTCGGCGCGGTGCGCACGCGTTTCCCCATGTCCATGTTCGTGGTCTCGGGTACGCAGGCGTCCTCCCCCGAGGACAACCAGATCACCGTCATGAAGATGTCGGATCTCCACAAGACCAAGCACAGCGACGACTCGGATGACGAGGATGACGAGTCGGACGACGAGGATGATGTCGAGGGTGATCCGATCCTCGAGTCGCGCTCGATCCCGCACAAGGGCGGCGTGAACCGTATCCGCGCGATGCCACAGTCGTCCAACATCGTCGCGACTTGGTCAGATCTGCGCAAGGTCCACATGTGGGACATTTCCAAGCAGCTTGAGTCGCTTGACGGCAAACTCTCCACACCGCTACCTACCAAGCAACAGCCAGTGTACACGTTCTCGGGCCACCCCGACGAAGGTTTTGCGATGGACTGGTCGCCCGTACGCGCTGGTCGTTTCGCGTCCGGTGACTGCCGCAAGTTCATTTACGTATGGGAGCCGACCGAGGGCTCGTGGCAGGTCAACAAGGTACCGTACACGGGCCACACGGGCTCTGTCGAAGACATCCAGTGGTCGCCCACGGAGGAGACCGTGTTCGCGTCGTGCTCGTCGGACCGCACGATTCGTATTTGGGACACGAGACAAAACAACCAGAACCGAAGCGTGCTGGACGTGTTGGCCCACGACGACGACGTGAACGTCATCTCGTGGAACCGCAACGTAGCGTATTTGCTCGCGTCCGGCTCGGACGACGGTTCGTTCAAGATCTGGGATCTGCGCAACTTTGCCAAGAAGAGCAACGAAGTCGTCGCGCACTTCCGCTACCACACGGCGCCGATCACATCGATCGAGTGGCACCCGACCGACGAGTCGGTGCTTGCGGTTGCTGGTGCCGACAACCAGATCTCCGTGTGGGATATGTCGGTGGAAGAGGATCCGGAGGCGGCGGCCGCCGAGGAGGAAGACAGCGAGAACCCCAAGGTGGACTTGCCGCCGCAGCTGCTCTTCATCCACCAGGGCCAGACCGACATTAAGGAGCTCCACTTCCACCCGCAGTGTCCCGGTGTGCTTGTCAGCACGGCCGGCGACGGCTTCAATGTGTTCAAGCCCGCGAATATCTCTTAAATTGCATCTCCCCCATTCGTTCCCATTGTGCTCCGTTTTGTAGCCATCTCGAGCAACTGCTCCACCACACCATTTCGTATACATCAGATTACGTCGACCACACCACAATACACCTGAATACAGCGCTGTTTTCGGGTCAATTGCTGCGACACCAAAGCGGAAGAGTCCTCCATCAACTTCCTCTCTCACTCCCGTCTCCCTCGACGGCCCTCTACGGTGGTAGCAGGACCCGCCTCCTCCGCTCCGCTCCTCTCTCCAACTCCTCCACCAATGGGTCGCCTTGCGCCGCTGCTGCTGCTCACCGTCGTCGCAGTAGTGATGACGCTGCTGCCGACGGCCTCCGCACAAATGCCGATGCACCACTACGCGTACCCGCGCGCGATCGAACAGGGCTGCGCGCTGTGCCGCGGCACGGGCAATTGCTCGAAGGCCGTCGACAACACCACCGCTGGCGTGTACTGCGGCGATCTCGTCACAACGTTTCAGCCGTGCTGCTGCCAGTACCGCAACGAGTGCATGACCACGATCTTCTCCGAGCACTGCGAGTGCCTCACGGACGCCGAAGTCGAGCAGTTCATGTCGGCACGGTTCACGGTCTTCTGTATCTTCACGGTGCTCTTCTGGATCGTGCTCATCTGGGACCGCATGTGTGGACGCCCCTACAAGGTCATGAACAGCAATCGCCACCACGCACTGGCCATGTCGCCGTCCGTCGCGCGGCTCGTGGACGGCGCGCCGCCGCGGGAAGCAGCTGGGGACCAAGAGCTGCTGGAAGTCGACCACCGGGACCGTAATGAGAGTGACGACGACGACAATGCCGCGATCGAGGCTGCGTTGAATGCGCAGGCCGACGAGAGCTCTTCGTCTGCCGCTCGACGAGATCAAGACGTTGTCGCGTCGCAATCGGACCCACACGACGACCTAGACGACGTCGTGCTGAATATGCAAGACGATCCAGGCAGCGATCACGACGAGCATTCGCCGCGGCGACAAGCAGGGACGGCGGGCTCCATCCAGAGCGTGTGAAGGATCATCATCAGAATTATGGAAAAATCGAATTGTAAATTTTGAAGTACGAAGTGGTCGAAACCACCTGTGCGATTACGGCGGAATTTTACCACAGCTGGAGGCACGTCAGTGGCGAAAACGTGGTGGTGGGTGTTGGGCAACAGTTCAGTGTGATGTAGCACAAATTGTCCAATCAAAATGTGCAATTATCCCGCTGCCCTGCTTTTGTGTTGCACATGAGTCAGTCCCACTTGTGGATTCCATAGTTAAATCAAGATCTCGTTCCTCACATCCCCGTTGGGTCGTTCCATCCCGCTTTTCCGCCACCCTCCCAACTTTAGGCGACGCACGGGGTCGTTTGCGCCCCCATTTGTCCAGCATCCACCGCCTGCATCCAGAGCGGTCCAGCGGCGTCCAGCGAGCCATGACGCGATCCGCCGAGCTGCTCGCATCCGCGCGGCGCTTCTTCACGCCGCTCGTGCTCACCAAGCTCGCGTTGCTCTCGCTGCTGTCGGTGCAGATCGGGTTCCAGCCGCTGCTCATGGGCTGGTACGCGCGCGAGGCGAAACACGTGGGCTTGCGCGTGGGCGTCATCGAACTCATGAAGCTCTGCATGGGGCTGCTGCCGCTGTTGCTCACGGGCGAGTTCGCGTCGCAGCTCAAGAACTGGCATCTCCACGTGGCGCTGCAGACCACGGCGGCGCCCGCGCTCATTTACGTGCTGCAAAACTACCTCAACCAGGCCGCTGTGGTCGTGCTCGACGGCGTGACGTTCAACGTGCTCAACCAGACCAAGATCATCTGGACGGCACTGCTGGTCTATCTCCTGCTGCGGCGCTACCAGTCGCGGCAGCAAATCGTCGCGTTGACGATTCTCTGTGCCGCGGCCGTGCTCATGACCACGGGTACGACCCGCGCGCCACCGCCAACGACGACGACCCACGGACCCGACGGCATGTTGTATGCCACCGCGGGGGACGCGGCGTTTTTCACGGGCGCGTACCAGGCGCTGATCGCCGCGATTCTCTCGGCGCTTGCCGGTACGATCATCCAGCGTGCGCTGCAGTCGCAGAAACGCAACGCGTACGTCGTGACCGTGGAGCTGAGCATCCTGGGCGAGCTCACGATCTTGCTCTGGACGCTCACGACCTCGGACAATGGCTTTTTCACACGGCCGGCGATCCCGTCGAGCCACGCTGCGCCCGCCGGTGGCCCCGACGCGACCACGCACATGGCCACGACCATGATGGCGGCGCTGGCCGCGACCGACGAACCCAGTGGGCTCTGGGCCGGGTGGACCGTTGGTACATTTTTCGCACTGTTTTGCCAGGCCGTCGGCGGCGTGATCGTGGGCTTTGTGATCAAGTACTGTGGGAACGTGGAGAAGAGCTTTGCCGTGGTCGTGGGCATGATCATCACGGCGCTGCTCGAGAAGCAGTACAACGGCAAACCCTTTGGCACGCGCGGCATCGTGGCCATTGTCATGGTCGCGACGGCCACGATCATGTACACGATGTACCCACCCACGCAGTCGACAATGACGGCCCAGGACAAGACGCCGAGTGCCGTGGATGGCAAGAAGTCGGTCGCCAAGAAGAAGACGAAGGCCCGCGCGACGCCGCTGTATCAGTTTTACGCCAAACCGACGGATGCATCGACCGTCAAGAAGAACAGCGAGGTCGCGATTGAGCTCGCGCCGTTCCTTTCTTCGAAAGGGGACACGAGTAGAAGCACGAGCAACCGGACAGTACTCGCTGCGGCTGCAAAACCCCAGTCGTGAGCATCGATCGATCACTGTCATCCACGAAATTTTTTTTGTGTCGTATAATTCTTTATGGGGTCTATGAGGGAGATGGTTGTCATATACCTCCTCACGCACACTGCATGGCCACACGCAGCGTCGCCGCGTCGATTTGCGTGGAGGAATCGAAGAGCCCAGCGATGTGGCCGTCAGGGCGCAGCAGAGCGGCCGCGTGGGATGTAGCGAACTGCGTCCACAGTGTCGACGAGGTGGAGGACGATGCATCCACGCGCAGTGGCATGACGCTTTCCATCCTTGGTGGGGCGGTGTCACCCACGACGACAATAGCGACGTGCTGCCAGACTTCGTCATTCGTTATGAGCTGTTGCATCTGCTGCTGTGACCACTGCTTGTCATCCACGACGAGAACGAAGCGCACGCGCTGGTCCTTGCGTCTCTCTCGCACGAATTTCTCTAACGCGATGGTTGATACGCGCTGGGACTCGTCCGAGAGACACCAGAGATGGGGGAAGCGCACGCCGACGTCGAAAGTCGGCGTGTACACGTCGTGGTGGCTCGCGTCCGGCGTCACTGCGAACAGGGCCGACTCATTCAACGCATCGTCCCGCATCAACTCCTTTGCACGCTGGCCCCACTGGGCCGTGGCATACGAGAAGCCAATGTCAAAGTGGTAAAAAAGCATGCCGAGGCTTGCGCGCTTGGCCACAATGTCGCGGACGTGGCGTCGCATCCGCTCGCCGAGTGCACTTCCCTCGCTATCGAGCAGTCCCAGCGGCTTCTTGCCGAGCGCCATGATCCGCTGGATCGCTTCGCGTTGCAACGGGAGTGGGAGGTACTTGACGGGGGCCGAGTTGACGACGGCCGTGAGCAGCTTGGCGTTGTTATGGGAGACGTTGAGTGCACTGGGGATCTTCATCGTACGCTCAACGTTGCGCAGGCTGAGTTGCGTGTTGAGCTTGGCCACGAGCTGCCGCTCTCGCTCGTACGACCGCAGCAGCGTGGGTGCATCGACGGGGAGTCGGTTCGCGACGTTGGAAGCACCGCCATTTTGGATCAACCACGCGAGCTTCCACGCGAGGTTGTGGGCGTCCTGGATGCCAGTGTTCATACCGAACCCTCCCGCCGGTGGGAACTGGTGCGCGGCGTCGCCCACGAGAAACACGCGGTGGTCGGCGTCGTACTGCTTGGCCACGCGCGCGCTCATCTGCCACTGGCCCACCGACAGAATCGAGATGTCGTCCGTCAGCGACGTGTCGCTGAGCAAATGCCGCACCATAATCTTGCACTGCTCGACCGAGAAATCCTGCGCGATGGATTCCTGCGGCGGAAAGAACGGGATCTGAAAGACCCACTCGCCGTGGTTCAGGTCGTGAGCAATCAGCACGCCAATCACGTTTTCGTTGAACTAAATACTCACTGAGAAATGAAATTTGCCAGAGACAGTCGACGAGCGCGACGTACCACAAAGTAGAGCATGGCCGGGTTCTCGCGGGCGGCGCGCGACAGCGACTGGCTCGTAAAGTGCACGTTCACGATGCTCTGCAGATTGCGCGTGCCGACCATGTCGATACCACTGAGCTGTCGCACGAGCGAGTGCGCACCGTCCGCACCGATCACGTAGTCAAACGATGCGGTTTCCACGTGTTGTGTACGTAGGCACCGCAGCGTGGCCTCCACGGCTCGCTCACGCGTGCCAGCGGCGGGGTGCTGCAGATCCACGAGCTCGACCTCACGCTCGACTTGCATGCCCGCCTCGTGCACAAACTCGGAGAGCAGCGTCTCGAAACGGTTCTGCGGAAAGTGGAGAAACTGCGTGGGTGAGAGCCCGTCCAGCGCGTCCAGAAGCTGCTGCTTGGACGCGAGCGGACGCGGAATCGCTGGTGTTCATGGTCACACGTCACACATTTTCTGTCAGCTCTATGCGAAGGTTGTGCGATCTCCCAACGCACCGGAGCCGAACTGGTCGATGCGTGCAAACTCGCGCTTGCGCCCCACGCCCGTCGTGTAGATGTAGTCCCGCCACTGAGTCATTCCCACAACCGTCAGCCAAGTGATCCACCTTTCCCCCCTTCTGTCCCAAGGGCCTACGTACGAGTTCGCTCGGTGCGGCCTGGTCCAGCAGCCGATCATGGAACGCCGGCATCGTCGCATGGAGCACTTCCATGGTCCGCAGATTCAGAAAATGCGCCTGCGGGTGGGTCGTCGGCGTCGCCTGGCGCTCCACAATGCGCGTCGGCACGCCGTACACGCGGTCCAACACGAACGCCATCGCGAGCCCCACGGGGCCGCCGCCCACGACCAGCACACGCGGCGTGGCGAGCGCCTGCGCTTGCACATGGACACACCGCCCGCGCAGCCACGCGCTACTCGCTCTTACACGCCGAGCGCGCTGCATTCAAGAAGTCCGCGACGAACTTCCATGCGGCTCCGGACCGCACGTCCTGTCTCGAGTGCGTATCTCTTCCCATAGCCCAAAGGCCCACATCCTCAGGTGGGTCCAATCGAGCCACATCTGATTCTATTCTATGGTCTGGCCTTTTTATCTGAGTCGAACAGCTCTTCTCTGACTCCCTGGCGGAGAACGAACGCGCCAGGCAGACAGCATGATGGCGATCGCGAGCAGCCTGCGCGCGCGCGATGGCGTGGACGCGCTCATGGTGCTGCAGCTCGTGGAGCTGCTGCTCGCGTTTGTCGCGGCGTCGGTCGTGCTGCCGGCGCTGAGCTACAACCACCACCGCTTCAAGCGCGCGCGCCACTCGCTCTTTTACAGCGTCGTCTTCTCGGATCTGCTCTTCGCGGCGATCGGCGTGATCCACCACGTCGCGATGGTGGGACAGGGCGGCCATACCAAGCTCACCTCGTCGCTCGCCGGGGTCGTCATCGACGCACTCTTCCAGCTCGCGTTTGTCGCGACGCTGCTCTGGCCGCCGATCCTCGCGGTGTTTGCATTGGGCAATGACAGCCCCACGTTTTTCGTCAAGCTCAACTGGCAGCTCACGTGGGTCGTCGCTGGTGTGTACGGTGCACTTTGGACGCGGGCACTACAGCGAGACCGCTCCAGCTCGCACTGGGAGTTGCTCGGGTACATCCTCTCGGCGATCTTCATTGCATCCACGGCGTTCGTGTTGCTGTGTGCAGCCATCATGTACGCACGCAAGCTATCGTACAAAAAGGTCGAACCCCAGGAGGAAAAGCTCGTGCAGTACCTTGGTGGCGTAGTCGTGCTGCAGCTCCCCTTCGCACTCGCGACGTGGATCGGCGAGCCCGCCTTCCCGCGTGTGCTCGCGGATGTGGCGTTCGCACTCATGCTGCTCGTGCCGACGCTTAATGCATACAATTACGGCTCGCCGGCGACGCTTGAGCTCATGCAGGACAAACGCACGCGGATGCGGCCCGGCGGTGCGACCCATGCGACCATAACCGAAGAGCTCGCGCAGACCATGGACCCTGAGAACGTCACGCTTGAAGAACTGGATGGGATCAGCGACATGACGTTCCTCGCTGAGGGCGCGTCTGGCAGTGTGTACAAGGCCCGATGGCTGGGCATCGACGTGGCGATGAAGCTCATCAAGCTGCCCAACGCCGGCGCCAACACGGACCTCTACCAGACGATCATCCAGAACTCCGAGGAGGCCTTCCTCGCCGAGGCGTCGATCTGTGCACGGCTACGGCACCCCAATATCACGCTATTCATCCGCGCCGGCCACTACGAGGGCAAGCTGGGTATTCTGACCGAGTATTGCCACCACGGCAGCCTCAAAGACGTCCTCAAGAAGCAGTTCCCACTCCCGTGGAAGCGGAAGATATCACTTGCGATCCACGTCGCCAAGGGTCTCACGTATCTCCACGCCCGGAACCCGACCTACATCCACCGTGACCTCAAGGCCTCCAATATTCTCGTGACTGATACCTGGCAGGCCAAGCTCGCCGACTTTGGAATCTCCAAGGTGTCCAATTTTGTGCGTGGCAACGAAATGTCGACGCGTGGAGGCGACGCCATGGGCGAGAGCGACGGGGACAACGACTACGACCCGCACACGATGACGCTGCAGACGATGAACGAGAGCACGTCGTTTGCCGGCACGTGGCGATGGAACGCGCCCGAGGTGCTGCGCGACCCGACCAGAAGCCGGTACTCGCGCTCGACCGACATGTACTCGTTTGGCATGGTGCTCTGGGAGATCCTGTCGGATGGAGCGATCCCGTTCAGCGACGTCCGCTTCGACTTTGAGGTCCGCGAGCGCGTCTTGAACGACCAGCGGCCGCAGATCATGCCGTCAGTGGGCTGCCCCGACGCGTTCATCATGCTGATCCTGCAGTGCTGGTCCCATCGGCCGAGCACGCGCCCCACGGCGCCGCAGGCCGCGGCCCAGCTCACGCAGATCCTCGAAAACATGGGTGGCAAGTCGCTTCCCTCACTGGGCTCGATCGACAGCAGCTCGGATGGCAACAGCATTTTCACGGACCAGAGCGTGCGCTCGACGTTTGCGATGCGCATCACCAACCTCTTCCGTGGCCGCATGAGCCAGCGTGCGACCACCTCGTCGCGGCAGAGCAGCTCCCGCGGACTCGGCAGTTCGCGGGGCTTTGGCAGCTCGCGTGGGTTCTTCTACCGGAGTGGCGGTCCGTCCGAGACGGACGAAGAGGACGATCCGGCCAACAAATTCGCGATGCTGGGCTCGCCCGGGCGCGGCTCCAACGTCTCGCACACCACCACCTCGAGTTCGAGCAGCGGCGTGAGCTATTACAATGGCAGCGCGCGGCCGCGCGGCTTCTCGCGCGAGCTGCCGCTGCCGTCGCTGTCCGAGTACGACGCCGAGACGTTCGCGTCGTCCACGGCGTCCACCCCAGCGCCGCTCATGGAAGGAGCCAACATGTCGCCGATCGTGGAGCTGCCCATGGACGCGATGCTCGAGGACCGCGGCGCTGCGACGTTCAGCGACGACCGACCGCCGACTGTGTCGGATCTCCACGAGGCCTCGCTCGCGCGCGACACGATGGACCCACCGGCCCCGAGCCGCGACTCGAACCGCGGCCGCGGGCTCACGGGCGAGAGCGAGCGCAGCACAGTGGACGAGAGCATCGAACCGGAATTCGACGAGCTCGCACGCACGCTGTCGGTCAAATACCCACGCCGGGCCAAGTTCCCATCCAAGCCTAGTGACCAATAGGTCAACGTCGGCGTAGTAGGACTCTCTCGCTCTCTGTGTAAATGGTGTGTGTACGTAGGAAAATGCAAAATGGCTATCGTCTACGCATTAGTGATGGAGGGGGGGGGGG
>JAADVY010001064.1:0-10370 GCA_023336035.1 Pythium plurisporium
GATCCGCTCTCGAGAACTTCTACTCGCTCGAGTAGTACAGACGAATCCTCTTTTCCACAAACAAATCTCACGATTATTCGCTCAGACCCATCACGATCCAAGAGGGTGACATTAGTCGCCACGAATCGGGCAACTCCATCCTCTTCCACGGTCAACGGAGTCTGCCCTTGCACTGAAAGAACGACGCGCGGGGCCTCTGCACGCGGACGGATCATCAACGTCACGTTCTGCTCCACGCCAACAAGCGATTTCCTCTCACGGTAGCTGCGACAAAGCAGCATATCCGTCAGTCTCTGTGCTGACAACGCACACTTGCTCTCAAAGAATCCGCTCAAGAGATCGGCCGTGTAGGTATAGACAACGACGTTTGCGATCGTCTGTCCTGAGATGCGTTGTACTGGGCTCAACATCGTTGTGAACTGCATTGACGCGCCTCCTGGTGGGGCGAGGATCGATGATGATGAACAAACCACCGTTCCATTTTCAGTACCCGATCGGCACGACCAAAAGTCGAAGACGTTGTCCATCGATGAGAAATTCTGGACCATGCTCGCTGGGAAGGATATCATAACCTTGTAATAGAGCAGCGAATCCCTTGATATAGGCGTCATCGCCGTCTGAAGCACTATCGAATCATTCTCTAGTACAATAGCTTGTAATGCATGTACGTCAATAGTAGGCGCAACTGCGCGAGGCATTGGGTCGATCACAAACCCCACATTCTGCGTAGTCTTGTTTGCAGGCAATGTCGCTGACACCTTCTCAACGGAAGTCCCCGATACCTGAACCGCAAATTGACCCGAGTAGTCGTCTTGAAGAGTCAACACCACCGTCTGGTTCACAAGCTGATACTCCCCTGATGTTCGAGAGAGAAGCACAATCGACAAAATATTTGATACTTGTTCCACAGAGGCGATCACACTATCGTTGCTCGCTCCTGCCTTCCACATCAGCACATCGTTGACCTTGACCTGCTGGACGGCAACGACAGGCAATCTGATTGTGACTTCAAGTGCTTCGGATCCGTCCACATCAGGTGTATAGACCTTGTCGATGCTGAACGCCACGTCGCGTTCTTCGACTCCGTGCACAGCTGGTATTGCGATCAGAATCACAGGCGCATTGGCACTTGGTAAGACATTCACGAAGAACCCTTGCGCAAGGAGGCCAGAGCTCACCGATGTAGAATCCCCGCTCGTCACTTGCAGGCCCGAGCTTGTGCAAATACGGAGCGAAAAGTTCTGACTAACAAACCGCCTGGGAGAAATCACCACGAGCGCGGAGCGCAGGTCGTCACTCTTCGACACGCTCACCCACCAAGAATCGTATGTTGCGTCACTCTCATTCCTGACCGTCAGCGGTAACTTCTTGCCTTTTCGATCAGCCACGAAATCGACAGCGCCGCGTGGCATCATCAACTCAACGCCAATGAGGTCGCTAAGACTCTCCGTCATGAGAAGCTGAGCAAGCGACAACCTCAAGTCAGCATCGTCAGGCAATTCGAACGTGGTAGGCAGCCTCCACGTTTGAACTATCGTCGCAGGCACCACCGGACCAGCAAACACATCCAGAACATGATCCTGAAACCTTGTCAGCGCTTTCTGGAGCGCGATGTCCCACACGCTGAGGCTCATCCGCGCCATTAGACGGCTTGCCACAGTTTTTCGCAACACCAATTGGTACCAAACACTAGTCGTCGCGATATTTTCGTCCTTCGATCGAAGCACCATAGCGTATCCACTGCCATTGCTGTACGTTGTTGGGTACATTTGAGTTGGAACATTTGAGTAGATCGACTCGATTGGAGAGCGAGCTGACCACTCAAATCTCGATGCAATCCTACCAGCTGACGGACCGGTATTCGTTGCTATTGCGTTGCCCGCTTCGACGGTGATTGCTGCAACGGCACTCTGGGATGACAATGCACTGCCATCCGTGACCATCTTTACCAGCGTCTTCGCCATCACGTCTGTCGGCAGACGAGGATGCACGATCAGTGACAACGTTGCCACTGCTATGCCACTTGCATTGAATTGCAGTTGCCGTAGCTGACTCATCAATGCACTGTCGAGGCGAATCGTCGATAGAATCAGATAGGCACTCACGAAACCCGCCCGTGCATCGGCACGTAGCTGAACTGCAATGGAATGTCTCATAGCGTACGGCACAATGTACGAGATCGCTGGGTCTCCTGTTGTTGCACCGACGGCCGCGTCTGCACCAAATGCGTTCAGTTGATGGAATCCTGTGAAAACGCTGCTGACAAATTGACTACCCCGCTCGAAATGCAGAATCACTGCATCTCGCGAGACGACCTCCTCCTCCAAATCAAGTCGGTCGAACGGAATGCGAACAATGTCACCGACGCGAGAGTGCAACAGCATGACGGGTTTTGTGGCCGGGTTCGCTGGTATCACAAGGGCAGTGACAAGCCTCTCTGCCTCCTGTCGTTCCATCGACTCGGTTTCCGTTGTTGTCACCATGATCTGAATCCCAAAAATGCCAAGGAAGTCTTCTCGGGGTACAATTGAAATCGATCGCGACAGATTGAAGACCTCCTCCACATCCTGAACTGGCTTAAACGAGTAGATCATATCCCCCTCGACTTGATCGGGAGTGAGAACTTCACCTCCAACGCCCACAGACCGAACTTCGAGTACAGCGCTGGCTTTGACACGGATCATAAGCTCAATCTGCTCTGAACCGTCACTGTCATCTGACCAAGTCTGCACTGTAAGCAGAGCCCCCAGTAGCGGGGATGTGGTAAGTGAATCCGGTATCGCCGTGATATGTGCACGGTGGGCAATCGGTGTCACTTCTAACGTTGTCAAATACCTCACACTGGTGGCGACCAGCTCCGCGGTTGTCCTCAAGATGCTGTCAGCATTGTCGTCTTCAGTGAGCACAAGATTCATGATAGCCCTGCTAGACTCATTATCACTCGACCAGACTTGAAGTGCTTCCTGTTCCAGAGATAAAGCTCGCACTTTCCATGACACACGTCCGCTGAAGCCAACGCGAGGTCGCAACTTCAGAGCACCAGCAAGATCCTGGCCAAAACGCCCGGGCGTGACAATTGCGACTCTTTCCATACTGAACCAGTGAATGCTATCGTGGAGATCGCCCGAGTCAGAGATCCAGTCGACAGCATCGATAACTGGATTGCTACCCAAAGCATCCGCGTCATCGAGCTGAAGAACCAAATATACCGACTCAGATCCGTCACGATCAACTAATGTCGCCCGCATATTCTCGGTCACAAGCTCGCTGTCCTCTTGTATCGTGTAGCTGTTGCTCGTAACAAACAGATTTGGCGCCGTAGCGATGGGGACAAACACCATCGAGAACGGCGCGTTCGTGTGGTCTTCGACTAGCATTGCATTGGTTCGGTCGACAGCTTTTGCGATGATCGTGCATGTGACGCGTCCAGAAAAATGCTCCATGGGTTGGATAGTTAGCGGTACTTGAGTAAAGCTTGACGCGTTTGCAGCTGCAACAGTCACGATGTTGTACCGAACGACTTGTTCCCGAAGTGTGATTAACGGTTCGATGAAGTCTCCATTTCCTGTGGAGACGAGTTCAATAGCACCGGCATCGCATTCCAATATGATCGACAGCTCTTCTGATCCGTCCATGTCACTCAGCACAATTCCTTCCAGTACAATGTCAACGCTATCACCTTCGCGTACGGTTACATTCGCGGGGAGAACGGAGAGAACTGGCGCAACCGCTCGAGGAGCCACAGTTGCAACCAAATTGATCTCTTTGCCCATAAGCGACTTTCGTTCACGGAAGCTTCGGCATTGCAGCACGTCAGCAAGTGAGTTAGCCAAAGAAAAACAGTCGTTCTTCTCCGGATCGAAAAACTCGGCTTGAATGTCTTCTGTATAAGACAGTACGGAGAACTGGACTCCGTATTCGCCTGCCATACCAGCGACAGGAATGAAGCGCAACGCTACCGTGACTTCAGCGTTTGCTGCTATTTCAGCAAGGCCAGGCACCTCGGATATGCTCCAAGTACATATGAGCTTTTCGTTGTCTGATAAGGCTTGCCTACACAGAGGGGATACGTTGGCAATGTCGACACGCCCAACGAATCTACTTGGGTAGACCACCATGATATGGTACCGCAGACTAGTCTTCAGCGCCATGACTGACATGTTCACGTTTAGGATATCGTTCTCTCCACCAGTCAGCATGGCAGGTGACACCTCAACACTCGGAATAGTCGCAATCGGCATCGCAGCAATGTGCACGGCGGTCGACATGGAAATTTGCTTTGTATCTCCGGTCAAGAGTTCAATCGAACGCACGGTGATATCGACAGTGAAATTTCCGTTTTTATCGGGTAGAGGCATGAACGCAAGATCGCATGCGCCAATCTGAAACACTTGGCTCTGCCGTTGCACAATGACGTATTCAGCGAATGAGGCATTCGAAGGAGATAACGTTCGCTGCTCTGACTGGATCTGGTGCTCGGCGTTCACGCTCATTAGAACGAGAAGAGACGAGTCCACAATCACACTGACTTCAATGACCTCAGATCCATCCTGATCAGGAGTCCACCCTTCGACTATAGAAATTCCGAACGGAAGCTCCTCTGCGCTCGTCACACTGGTCGTATTCACAACCAGGACAGGGTCGTTCGGCGTCGGCTGCACCACGATGGTAGTCGTAACCGCCTCAAGCGACTTCGAGCTCATCGTAGCACCATCTAGTGTCTCGTCGATTGAGCTCCGTATGACCAATCGCATCCCGAAATTCTGGGCCATAAACTGACGAGGGGACACACGGATATCCCCCGACGCTGACAACGCATACAGAGTAGGTGCATCCCGTTCGTAGACACTTACGACCACCTCCCCTGTCGAGTTGTCACGGATGAATCTATCCGCAGGTATCACTACATCGCCAATCGACAAATTATCCACCACTGCACCTTCAGTAAAGATCAGCTGCATCATCGCTACATCCGTGAGCGCACTCCATCCGATGAATTCGTGCAGAATTCTTAGGTTGACGAAACCGTCATCGGTAATGACAAGTGGGCGGGATAACAAGTCACCAAACCTGACATCGACAGCTGATCTGGCCTCCACCACCGTGTCACGGCGTAAGTTGATAAAGTGCGAGTGGGACTGTTGCTCGGCTGCATCCCATGATGTGATTGCGAGCTGCAGGGCCATCGGTTGGGCGTCCTCTCGTTGCTTGTAGTAGAGCACGTTGAGTGGTAAGCCACGCGTCTCAAATGCAGCATACTCCCTATCGTTGATTCGTTCGGGGGATGATGAAGCAGTTGTCCTGGAACTGATCAACATTGCAAGACGAGACCTTTTGGGCGCAATACCTCGGACAGCGAATGTGCTGTTAGCTTCGAGATTGTTCGTTTCAACAACCAGTAGTGAGGGCAAATGTCCTAAACCGGTGTAGGTATCGAATCGTGCGACGACCTCGGCTTCATTAACTCTTGGTCGTATGAGGATGCTTGCGGCACTGGCCGCAATACCGTCACTCAGTCCAGCGTGCGCGCTCTGGAGTGACGGAGCCACAACAAGTGGGACGGTCGAGATCACGAAGTACACCCGGACCACCCCTGCGTAATGCTCACGGGTTCGAAGACTGAGTGCATGATGACTCTGGTACGGGATCGAATACGCTTGAACTGGACCGACACCCATGAAATTGAGCTTTTCGACGCGACGAATGCCAGCATACACGTCTGAAACGATATCCCGGTCTCCTTCAACGAAGAGCAGCAGATGGTCTCGCGTAGCAACCTCCTGGTCAATGTCTACACGCGCAAATGGTAGGTGTACAAAATGGCCCTCATCTGCGACGATGAGTTCCGTCGGATACACGACTGGATCGGCTGGGACAACCAATATGCTTGCAATGAGGAGGCTCTCCTTCGTCTCTCCTGTCTCCAGTTCCTCGTTCCTCACGATAAACGTGGTGGTGAAGACTCCAACGAAGTTGGCTGCGGGGACGACGTATATCTTCGTAGTAATGCTCGAAGGTGTAGAGTTTCCACTAACCCGGAATGTCTTCAAGCCGTCCGAATGTGGGCCATTTCCATCATCAACTTCAGTCACAAGGTAGCCGTCACTTCCATCTGTTTCGATCGACAGGATCGCCGATGAGTTTGCAACAATGAACAAACTGAGAACCTCGCTGCCGTCTGTATCGGGTGTTCTCACGTTGATATTAACTGGGACACTTCGAAGCGGCTTCGTCACCATCGATGTCGGCGAAATTTCGCCAATTGGATGGTGGCATATTGGTCGAATCGTGGACTCCATATAAAGCGTAGTTTTGTTTGCAAGGTGCCAGTTCGCTTGTAACCACCTCAGCTGATCACCAACGGCGTCTGGCTCAATGCTGTTCGGCACAAAGCTGTGCTCAATGGACAGCGCTGTCAACGTCCACCGAATGAGGCCACTAAATCCAACAATCGGCTGAATCTTGAGAGACCCGACGAAATCCATCATATCCAGGCCACCTCGTAACGCCCACAGGGACTCAAACTGGGCGAAAACGAACCTCCCGCCCGAAATGGCATCATAACTGGTGCTGTTAGCCTCGGCTGAGTATTCTTCAGTCAGTGAAATCGACTGTACTTGGCTGCTCACATTGGCGAGGTCAACTATCAACCACAATATCTCAGATCCGTCCCGATCAATCAACGAGGCTGAAACGCCACGAACTTCGATGGGATCATCCTCCACTCCTGCAATCTCTTCAGGTGATGCGTGAAGGATTGCTCCTGACGATCTTGCGAGAATATGAACGGGGATTGGTATCTCTCGTTCATCCGTATCAACGAGAATGTCCACGCGGTCTACCGCAGTGGCAAAAAGACTGCACTCGATCGATCCAGAGAAGAACGGACTTGGGACGATCATAACTGTCGTGTCAGATTGCTCTGGAGCCATTTGTGACAAATGAGCGATTGAAACTCCAGATATAGCCGCCACAAGATCGTACGAAACAGTGCTGGAGGCGGCATCTACAGACCTCGAACCACTTGAGCTACTTTCATCGATCAAGACATTCACATGGTCGATGATATCGACAGCATCCTTGCACATCAATTTGACAGCAGCGCTCTCAGAACCATCGCGATCGAGTAAGCTCAAACCGACGACCACAATTGTAAACGGACTGCTCTCTTCCACATCAATGCTGACGAAGGTGACATCGATTTCTGGCGCATGCGCTCGAGGGGTGACTGTGACGAAAAGTTGAGCGATGCTATGCTCAACGGACTTCTTGAACGCCACTGATAGGCAGTTAGCCCAATCATACGACCCCACAGTCGAGATATTGTTGAAGCAAACTGATTCAATGAAGCTTTGCATCTGGACATCGCTTGTCAGAGAAAATACGCTCACATTGAGGACAGCATGGCCAGATATTTTCGGTACCATGCCCACTGTAAAGTTTGATGTGATCGTGCCAAACGATACTGTTTCTGCCTCAATTACCTGGAGCATCGTTCCAGTACTTCCATAGTTGATCTCCTGCCCGCCGCCGAGACGTAGCTGATTCTCATGCACCGCAATCTCGTCGATAATTGTTCTCACAAAGGTCACCGCAACGACGTAAGTGAGGCCCGCTTTTGCTTCACCCAAGATTTGCGATAACACAAATGATCCATCCTCTTCAACTGTCATGTCTTCTGGAGAAAATTGAACCACCGGAGCAACGGCTACCTCTTTGAACTCAAGAGCCACTGTCAGGCTTGTTGTGTTGGTACTGTTGAAAGCTTGACTTGTGGCACGAACGATAACTTCCGAGTTCCGAGAGTACTGCATCGATCGGTTGGTACCGAACGAAAGCATCGTCAACAACGAAGGCATACTGTAGACCATCTGCATTCCGTCTGGTTTGACTTGGTCGGTGTTCAAAGCGGAATCGTGCTTGATTTGAGTAACTCGACAGTTGACGACGTTAACACAGATGTGATGCTCAAGACTTCGAGTAGAATCCTCGCATCCGGGTCGTGTTCGTCTTCTTCGACAAGATACAGACTTCTTATCTCAACTAGAGCAGTCTCATCCTCGTACACGGAAATTCGTTCTGCTTGTAAGTTTACGATTGGCGCTTGTGCATGATGCCATTGCGGGAATGAGACGCTGTCAAACATGGACAGCGTCCGAATGACCATCCATGCGTTCTGATGGCCAATTTGTGGTGCGCCACTGAATATCAACCCATTGTCGTCTTCTTCCTCTCGCCAACGACTTACTGCACCTTCGTATGCAGTGCTACGAAGAAGCAACCGGATACCACCTGTAAAATTGAATTGTGGTTCCAATTTGACATTCACGTCAAACGCAACCGAGTGCTCGATCAATCCAGAGAAAGGTTGCTTGGCAATCGCGGCAATCGCGTTATCACTCCATTCCACGTCCAGCGCGCTAATTGCGTCCTGAGGTTCCACGACGATGCTCAGCGCTGAAATTTCCGCCTCTGGCAACCTCTCATATTTGTCCTCACTCCCTGATTGCGCATGCAGATATAGGTTTTGGTTGAATCCAACATGATCCATCATTTCTGTGTGTGAAGTGAGCTCTGGCGTCTTCGTGATCGGCAAAACCGTAATGTGAACCTTTAGTGATGCGTATAGGGTAACATCTTCGACACGCGGCGGCGGAACAGTCAAGAGGATCACGAGATCTGCTTCGCCTGTGTAACCTTCACGAGGGTGTGCTTCAATGAACGCAGAAGATTCTACGGCGATTGAGCGTCCAGTCAGTGCGAGCCGTGTAGTTGGGGCTGGTACTTCTTGAATCGTGGAATCCGCGACAACAATAACGCTAAACAGCTCAGATGCTCTCCATGCAAATTTGCACTCGGCTGACCAGGCGTCACCTAACCGATTGGACACATCTTCCCACGTAGCCCGATATGTTGTCGAATTCCTCGCGGTAGCGATTATGGCATGTAGGCTGATATTGGCAACCGATCCTTCAGCAACTGTGTACCATACATCCAAAGATGGCGTGAAATGAGATGGCGCTTGGTGACGCCTCCATGTAAACAGAAAGCTTGTGCTCGAAGTAGCGTTCGGCACAGCAGCATCGCTCTCGTTCAAGAAGTACTGTTCGAAAGAAGTTGCGATGATCGACACGTTCAATTGCAGTTCTTCTTCGGACCGTGGCACCAGCAACAAGGTAGCGTCCCGCAGCTCACTTTTTTCGCCTCCGCCTGCGTTATTCGCCACTGCATTGAGAGGTAAAGTTACCGTGGATGATCCAGTTGTCGACAGTAGCACATCGTTCAAGAACACGTCGATAACAGCTCCTGTGTTTACACTGACAACAAGCTGCCCTGTCAGCACCTCGGATCCATCTGAGTCGACAAGCTCCACCGACTTCAAGAAAATGACGGCAGAGCTCAGCGAGTCCCGATCGAATGGACCGACTGAATGAGCGTCTAGCAGCGGAACGTTGGCGACTGGGACAATGAAAATTTGAATTGTGATGTCGACTGTGACATTTGGTAAACCGTCGAACCGAGACATAACGTCGTCACGCGTGCTATTCTGCCCTGTGAGAACGACCTTCAGCCCGAATCCAGCGTAACCCGAGAAATATGTTTGAACAGCAGGCTTGACGTAAATCATGGTTGAAGTTGCCTCAGTCATCGTAAAGGTAGTGGGATTCGATGACGTCATGAAAACAAACTGCCGTGAGTACCGTGAATCCACGAAAATGGACCTCACTACTTCATCAATGTCAGCTGTTCGAACAGTCACAACTTCTCCTTCGATCCGATCTCCAAGCATGAGACGCTGTGGCTCCAGAGTTATCTCTTTAGGCCGCCAGTAGAGGAGAGCCGCGATGTTCACCGATACAACTGTCGACGAAGCCCCAACCAAATGAAACGTATACACCAGAGTAAATCGTGCGACACCTGAAAATCCTGCAACAGAGTGCAGAGTAATGTTTGAGCCCGGCTGCGCGATAAGCATATCTCCCCTAGTTAGCTCACAGCAGACCTCTGACCCATTTACAAGTTTGACACGTTCCCCCCTCACTGACAAATCGGCAATCGGGTCAAATGAGCCAGCGATATGGGTCCTCAACGTCCAGAGGTTCGCTCCCATCGCACCCATTCGTGAGAAAACACCACTAGCGTCAACCGGCAGAATCATATCGGATCCTGCTTCTACTTCGAAAACAATACCATCTTCTTCCACATCATCGAACCAGGCCTTGGGATCAACCACGCTCGACACCTTGTGCACCACGCGAACCTTCACCGACAGCAACGACCGGGGGTCCACCAACGTCACATTCGTCCAGATCAACATCGTCTGGGCCACGTCCGGCTCCTGGATCAGCATCACAGACGCAGACTCCCAC
>JAADVY010001065.1:0-10366 GCA_023336035.1 Pythium plurisporium
CCACAGATGGCCCCCACAATGCCTCTCGTAGCCAACACACGAGCGCGACAAGAACAACCCCAGGAGAAAGAACACATCACGCCCTTACTCGAACCATCATGTACGAGTAATCCATGCGGTTTGATATGGGGCGAAGTGCTCGATAGTGCCATCGCGGAGTTTGAAAGCAAAAAAATCATCCTCTCGGTCGAAATTGATTCTGACGAGCGGTGCATGTCCATTCTCGCACAAAAATTGCATATCGAGGAAGCGGCACGGTCAAAGTACGTTGTTGCGAGTGGGATTAGCCAGTTACGCTTCAAGTACAACGAGCTCGACAAGAAAGTGCGCATGAACAAGGAGAAGTTGAGCATGGTGCAACAGCGACTGATCTCACTATATTCCCAAGTTGATCCCGGCAAAAAAGACTCACCTCGACTAGAATTCGATGATCCGATAATTGCTCGATCCGCCAACGCGACCATCGGAATGCATCAAGACAACCAGCACGATCTCGAGGGCAAGTCCGTATTCAAGGCAGACAGCTCTACCACTAAGAAGAAGCGAAAGAAGAAGCTGTGTGTACCTGAATCACCCAGCGATGAGGTGATTGCCGCGGCAGTTCTCATCCAAAAGCGATTCCGGGTGCTTCGAGCAAGGCGACTCTTTGCTCAGATGGTCAAGCGTGCATATCAACGGGTCCTCGATCCTGATTCGAAGCAATACTTCTACTACAACGCGCACACGAGACAAAGCCAATGGGAGATCCCTCCAGCGCTTGTTCGTGCAAATGCTACGGTGACCCACAAACATCGAGTACGAAGGCCATCAGCAAAGTCGATGAATGCCGCGGCGAGTCGGATTCAGGGTTTGTACCGGCGGCGTACGGCGAGACGTGCGATGCGTGAGCTGCTCTCCAAGATGTACGAGAAAGTGTACGATCCGGAGTCCGACTCGTACTACTATTATTGCTCGAAAACGAGAACGAGCTCGTGGGAGAAGCCCAAGCTTCTGCGAGGTGACGATGTGCCTACGCGACTTCGTGGTTCTGACGTCGTCGATCCTATCGTCGACAACCCTGTCCACGACTCTGCTGCCAGGAAGATCCAGACATTATTCCGCAATCGAGCGAGCCGACAGTTCATTCGTGATCTAGCAAAGGGCAATATCGAAAAGCATTTCGATGCCGATGTTCAGGCATGGTACTACTTCAACAGCCGCACACAGCAAAGCTTCTGGGAGCAGCCTCGACACGCATCTCTGAGTGCAGGAATTGCGTCGAGACGAGTGCGTGCCTGAGCAAAGTGAATGTATAGCACACGGGGTAGTATGCTGGGGTTTTGTTTTGTGGACTTGTTTTTTTATTACGGAGTGTGTAGGTAGTGCGGCCCTCCCGCCACCAGATGACTACGACAGCGCGAGCGACTCTCTCGTCTAGCATCTATCGGCCGCCACACAGTGACGTTCCTGAAGACTCCCGAAGGGTGCAAGCGACGACGACCATCACGGCGCCGCAGCTTAGTATCGGGTCCAGTACGAGCGACGACGGATAAAGTTGTAGTCAGGCAGCTCGTGGATCGGACCGAGCGCGGCAAGCGCGTGCTCCTTGTCGTTGATGACCTCGTCGGCGGTGTTGCGCACGGCAGCGGCGTCGACGGCGTCAATGCGGGCAAAGATCTCCGCCGGCGTGAGGCGGCGTCCGTACGTGAGCAGCTGGCGACCAATGTCCTCGCAGATCGGCGAGGTGCCGTCGAGCTGCATGAGCATGTTGGCCTTGAGCTGGGTCTTGGCGCGCTCGACTTCTTCGTCCGAGGTCTTGTGCACCAGACGCACGAGCGCCTCCATGGTGTACCAGGTGAGGTCGTTGAGCTTGTACTGGTCCGCGACCGCGTACACACCGAACAGACCCGTGTCCTGGTAGCACGTGTTGAACGCCATGAACGAGTGCGCGAGCTCCTTCTCGGCGACGACCTGGCCGAGCTTGGACGACATGTTCATGCCGGCACCCGAGGTGCGGTCCCACTGGCCAATGAGCGTCTGCATCACGAGCAGCGGGAACGCGTGCTCGCTGGTCCAGCTGAAGCCCTCGAACGCGATCGCGACGTGCGCGAGCGGGAGGTCGTCGTTCTTGATGCGCACGTCCGAGCCCACAAAGTTGACCGGCTCGAGCGTCGGCGCGACCGCGGGCGTCGACGGGAGGTTGCCGAACGCGTTCTGCGCGAGCTCGACGAGCTGCGAGTGGTCCACGGCACCGGCACCAGCGACGACCATGCGGGGCGCCGTGTAGTGCGTGGCGATGTAGTCCTCGAGGTCCCCACGCTTGAGGTTCTTGATCTGGATCCAGCACCACCGGAACAACCCAATGTCAGTCACAACAATGTACCCCCCACTCGGTGGTAGCATGCACCACGTACGTTGTCGATCGGGCCGAGGATCGTGCGGCCGAGGCCCTGGCCCATGTAGGCCGTCTCGTGGAGACGATCAAAGATGACCTCCTCGTGCTGCTTGTTGACCTCCTCCATCTCGCGAAGAATCACATCACGCTCCCGCTCGATCGCGGCGTCGTCGAGCTTCGAGTTTTGCAAAATGTCGCTGAGGATATCGACCGCCTTGGGCACGTCCTTCTTGAACACCTTGGCGTAGTACACGGTCTGCTCGCGGCTCGTGTACGCGTTCAAGTGGCCGCCCATGTTCTCAATCTCGAGCTCGAGCTGCTGCTGCGTGCGCTTGCTCGTGCCCTTGAACGCCATGTGCTCCAAAAAGTGGGCCGCACCGTTGTTTTGGGCCGTCTCGAAGCGCGAGCCGGCGCCGATCCACACGCCGATGGTCGCGGTCTCGCCGTGCGAGCCCTCGGACGCGACGCGGAGGCCGTTTTTCAACGTGGTCACTTCCGTGGCCGGCGCGTTGAGCACGTACGACGGGTAGTTCTGCACGGCGGCCGCGACGGACTGCGCGCGCGCGAGCACGGGCGCCGCGGGGCGGCGGAGCGAGCCGAGCTTGGAGAGCATGGTTTTTCCGGACGAGATGGAAGGGGGATATTCCGCGGGTGTGGTGGACGGCCGTGTGTGGCCCGGCCGCACGAGTGTGCGGACCACACAGGGCCACAAGTGCCACAAAAACCCAACCACCCAGTAGGGTCGTGGTAGTTTACGAAGCGAGCGGTGTAAATTACGGACCAATTGCGGGGAATTTTGGTGGTCCAGTGTGGGGAAGCTAACAGTATGTTTCTTACATAACCTGTTGTAAATGCTACTCAAGGTTTCGAATACAGCTTGAGGTTTCTCGCTTGTAGGCTGTTTCATGGATATGCGTCAAGGCCACGCAATATCGAACGGCGGGGAGAGAGAAAGATGCCATTGTTTGGGAAAGTAGAGCATGCCAATCGTAGTAGAACGTTATCGCCATGGACATGGGAAGCATCTTCTTTCCCGAATTCTGTCAGAGGCCTCGCCCGAAGAAATGCTGCTGGCAAACTGGGCCAACGTGAGAATCGGACCTAATGATCTTTCTGCAGTACTCTTCCCGCCATCACTCTGAAGTGAAAATGGCTTCAAAATACAAAAGGAGTCCTGCTCATAGTATCCATAAACTAAAATAAAGACACCGTTCATGCTCATGCTCGCCGGACGTGTCTTCCAGGCACTGCCTCGCAACGTGGTGGTGTGGTCTATCCAATGGGGTCTCTCGATCGAAGCAACGCAGTCTCATCAATCCGACTTGAGCAGGCGAGGGGGCACGACGACTTGTTCCCACCGCATGAGCACACTGCAAGTCTCGATCATGAGATACCGCGCCTGTTCTTCACTCACGCAGTTCATGTAGCCGACTTGGTCAATCTCAATGGTGTCGTTCTCTTCCATCTCGGTGAAGCGCATGCACTGGACGCCTTCTTTGATCCAGATGATCGGCGTCTCGGTCTCCGTCTTCACGCGCGGCTCACGATCGAGAATACGATGATGGATCATGTAGGTGCGTCGGTTGAGCTGGTCGCGGTATTCGATCTGGCTGTTGGAGGCAAAGTACCGAAGATTGACCTTGCGATCTCGATGCGGCGAGTTGCGCAACGAGATGTACGTGTCTTGGTTTAGCCACTGCACGACTTCCATCCGCACAGGAGTACTATAGAGTCGTGCGTTGAGGTCGGGAGAGGTGACGACCGACCACGCCACGCGACGGTAGTCGTCCAGCCCCATGAACCATCGAGGAACTTGACGTGTGAATCGAAAGCGGAGAACACGCACGTGATCCGCCGTCCACACGAGCGAGTGTTCGGCTCGCCAGCCCAGACAGTACGTCTCCGTGGTCTCGAACCGCTTGGACGCAAAGCTATCGAACAGCTGGCTGGCTCGTTGAAACGAGGTTCTTGCGATGGCCTCGTGTTTCTCTTCGGGTTCCGGAACGTAGTAGATGGGCGGCTCCTCTTCGAAGAGCTGAACCCAGTGACCACCTTTCTCCAAGGCAGCAGCGGCTGGCTTCGTCGGCTTCGCGGCAGTGGCCTGTTTCGTTGGCTTGGCGGGCGAGGACTCGACCGACGCGGAGCCACTCTGATCGTCCTCGGATTGACGCTCCACTTCATCCATGACCAATTTTTGAAACTTGGCCATCTCATTGATCACGCCTTCCATGGCGCGGTTCTCTCGAAGCAGCGCCTCTTTCACCGTGAGAACATCGGCGAACTCATCTTGCAGCTTCCGTAGTGCGTCGTCATCCTGTTTGCGGGTGTCTGGACTCGCGGTGGCTCTCCGATCCTGTAGCTGCCTGTATTCCTTGAGCTTGTGTTGCAACACTTCCTGCAGCGACTGTTCCTGTTTCTTCATGTCCCCAAAGTTCATTTTCTTGCGTAACCGGAAAAGCACCATGGCCTCACGGTGCTTGCGTCGCTTCTCGGCGGCCTCATCGGCCCGGCGCTGCTGTGCGTCCGAGTCTTCGCTGTTGAGCACATCGAGAATATCGCGCATCTCGTCAATGGACGCGTCGGACGCGATGCCACTGATCGGATCGGTGGCGTCGAGGTAGCCCCCCGTCGGGAGACGATGGAAAGTCAGCGGCGCCATGTCCGCGTCAGACGTGAGGGGCACCGTCGCAGACGCCACCGGGTGCACGGTAGTGTTTCGGCGCATGCGGTTGTTGTTACTCTGTATACTCGTTGCCAGGCTGGGTTCTCACGCGCCGGCGGATTGCACACTGGTCAGAGGAGGCGCAGTGACAAGCCTCGTCGAGGGCAAGGAACTTGAAAGCCGAGCGAGAGGCGTCACGCTGGTCGCGGCCGCTCTGTCTCTGTGCTACTGCGGACGACACGAGGAGAACCGAGTCGCCATCCGCTTTGGAGCTGCGAAGATGAGGCAAGTCGCAACAGTGGACAGAGACTGGGAAAGAGTTCTATTGCGGAGCGGATCCGCTCGAGAGGGGGGCGAGGAGCTCTCAGCGGATCCGCTCGTTATATGATGGACTAGCCAATCAGAACATACAAGGGGTAGGGATATGTGGCTACTACCACCGATTCGCTGGCATGCAGGCGGTCGAGTGGACCACTTGAACTGGTCAACCTTCTGCGAACTGCCCACGTGACACGGCCATATTGCTGACACTCATGCAGCAAGGCAACTTGGTTGAACGACGTGATCATCGTAATCACCTGGATACTGAGGTGCGTGGCGGACGGCAACAGGACGCTGATGGATTCGGTTTGCGTGTGGGGGGGGAGGTAAGTATGTAACCCCTCTCTCTCTCCATCTCCAGCGACGGTCTCCTCTGGGATCAGGGGATCTCTCTCATGCAATCTGGTCGGGGGAGGTGCCCTCTGGGATACGAGGGTCCGAAATATTGGCGAACACAGTGCGACAGCTATAAAGCATCCTCTCTGTCTGTCGCTCGATCGCCTGACTCTCTCGTGGCCACTGGATTTCTTGCGAGCCGTTGTGTGGGGGAGGGACGATGCCTTCATCCCGCCACTGCGTGGGACTCGCCTTCTGATATATGCGAACTGGAGTGGAGTACAGCTTGTCTCTTCGTGCAGCCACGTTCTGTATCTCCCGTGTACTGTAGTACATACTAAGATATCCATGGATTGCGCTGCCATCGAGGGAGTCCTCACTCCGCGTCCATCATTTGGCAGTCGCCCGGCCACCTTGTCTTTCCAGCACGCGTGTTGAAAGGTCTTGACATTGTAATGTACTGACATCCTGTTTGGCTCTCTCTTCACCATTTCCCGGCGAGGTCCGCATGTCGACATGGGCGACGGGGAGTAGCGTCTCCAACGGTCGGAACAATCCAAGGCGGTAGGTGGTTCTCGCCTCCTTCACTCCTGCGCTCCATTCTCTCTTTCCAAGCGAGACCTGCAACCATGGGCCAGCACGGCAGTCTCTCCACGGAGCTACGTCTCCGCGCCGACGATTTCAAGCACCTCGTGCGTCCGCAAGTTATCAAGGGACTCACGCGAGCGGACGTGGCGTACGCGCGACCGCTGTTCGGCTCGGAGCCGCTCCACGGACAGGAGATTCTCGTGGTCGTGCGACGCTTTCGCCACCACATCCAGGGCAGCGGCTCGTTGCTCAGCGACAATTGGCAGGCGCTGACTTATGATCTCGCAGCGGTCCATGGCACGATTGATGTCACCATACCGTTTGCGTTTCATGGCGTGACGACGCACTTGTTTGACCGCTACATGGATCGCCCCACAAGCAGCGGAGGCGGTGGGGGCAATGACGTGGCGTGGCATCTGTTTGTACTCGGCCCCGGCGAGCTCGTGCGGGGCGTGGACATTGCCTGGTACGACCGTAAGCTTGTCGGTTTGCGTGTGCAAACGAACCAGCGGCAGTCGCAATGGTTTGGCCAGCGACAGGGCGTGGTCAAGACCGTGACGGCCCCCCAAGGATACTTTATCAACGCCCTCGAGCGACTGCGCACGAATGCAAACGAGCTTGGACTGCGGCTCTGTCCGATCACAGACCACCTCACGCGCCGTACAATGACGCTGAGTCTTGTCGCCCACGAGCGATCGCGACGCGTCGGTGAAGCGAACGACCGCGACGGGGTGCAGACCGAGTTTGAAGCGATCCATGACCACGTGCGTGCGCTGATCGTCGCGTGCGGCAACACTGGCATCACGGATCTCCACGTGCTCTCGTCGGAGCAGTTTGGCCGCCACTTGGCCAAGCGCGAGGAGCCGTTGCCAGCGACGCAGCATCTCTTTTTCCTACGCCATAGCGAGTACCTCACGGCTCTGGACGTGCACACGAACGCGACACGGGATACTATCGCGGCGCTGCGGTTCCACACGAACCTCACCAAGAGTCCGTGGTACGGTCTGCGTCCTGCCACGGCAAGCACGACCACGGAGGCCAACGTGCAGAGCTTCCAGGTGCCCGACAAGTCGCTCCAGATCTGTGGCTTCCACGGCACGTTTGGCCACCAGGCACTTGGATCGCTCGGCGTGTTTTACAACGCGATCCCTCGTAGCGTAACGATTGAAAGCGACCAGCTCGTGCAGCTCGGCAAGGGCAAGACCAAGACGATCGCGTGATGCGACGAGACCCGAGCCCAAGCCGGCGTCCCAGTTTTTTTTCGAACTGTCCTTTTTATGGCTGGAACGATTCCTCAGTCTCTCACATTTGATATGGGTACATTTGCGTCGCTTGTTCGTGTCGCTTGCTTACAACACTCGCCTGTCGGGTGTTCGATTTGCTCACTTTCCGTGGCGCTCTACAGACCCCAATACGCCACCATGCAATTGCTACCGCACGTGCTTCGTTTTCGAGGTGTCGCCACCAACGGTCCATCTGAAGCCACTGCCGACGAGGAGCTCACGTGCACCGGTATGAGCTGGCAAGACCAGACCTTTGAGCTCGGTGCGCTCATCGTGGAGACGGCGGGCGAGACGATCCAGAACATTCGCCACGTTGCGCGTCGTGACGTCGCGTCGCTTGCGGCGTCCGCACGCGATCGCGCCGGCGGGACGATGCACGTCGAGCTATTTCGCGTGGGGGAACACATCCAGCGCGTCGAGTACCGGTACACGGAGACGCAAGGCATCGTCGGTTTCCGGATTCAAACGAATGTACGTACTTCTCAGTGGTTTGGAGGTGCACGCGGCTGCGTGCGTGCAGTTGACACCGCTGGAGGCTTCTTCATCAACGCGATTGTCGGTGTGCGATCGAGTGGTGGCAACCGCTGTTGGCTACGTGGTGCGCTCTGCTGTCCGTTCTCACTGATCACACAACCAGTTGTCGTCTGCCCGCAGCGCTCTCGATCCCATCGCTACGGCGCTGGTCTTCACGACGGTATCCAGCGCGACTTTGAAGAGATCGCCGATGGCGACGTACGTGCGATTGTCGTGCGCTGCGACTTTCAGGTCATGCGCGTGTGGGTGCTCTCGTCACTCGAGTACGATCTCTTTGCCGCGTTCAATAACCGCTCGCCGCTGGGTCGCGACGAGTTTTGTCTCGAGCTGGCCGCCGACGAAGTGATTGAGTGGGTGGAGATCCAGAGCCATCAAGTGGTCAATGCGATCCGTTTCCACACATCGCAGCGCGCGACGCCGTGGTGGGGCCGCGCGGCATTTGGCAGCATCATTCGCATCGACTGTCGATGCAACGGACGCGTATTTGCCGGTTTCCACGGTACGATGGGGGCCCATTTTGTAGGATCACTGGGCGTGGTCTTTGATTCAAAGTAGACTGATCAGTGGGTACCTAACAATGACAAGGACAATCTATTGATCTGCTCTTTTAGAGTTCGATAGGTGCCTGCCTCCCGGCTAGGAATCGCTAGATGCTTGCACGAGATCATGGCTCCCCCGTCAATGGTTTTTGTCCCGACACGAAACCCGCAGCCGTCAAACATGTTGCGCTCACGCCATGTGAAGCCGAACCCACAGGTCGAAGGCGAATCGTTGTGGGTGTCGATCAGCTTCCGAGAGACCGGAGACTCGAGGCATTTGAATGGACAAACGAGGCGATCGGCTTCAACGAAGAATCCCAAGTGTGGATAGCGTGCACTGAGCAATTACTCGAGTGATGACAGCAAATCGAATAGATGCGTGACTACTACGCCGTGTCGAGAGAGGCGCGACCACAGAAGAGCTCGCAAAGTGGGTCTCGCTTCTCAATCAGAGTGTTTGGTTGATTAATGGACAGTTCTGGTTGATGGTCGGCCATGTTCGATACAGTACTAGTCGACACGCGAATCGTCCCCCATTAATGTCGTTCGTCACGCGGCTGACGTTGGTGTGTTTGGTCCCTCATGGCGCGACCGTCTGTTAGAACTGCGGGGCTATCAGATCTGCACAGGATATGCGGATCGTGATGAACATGAGGCAATGTGGTTTGACTGCGAGTCGTAGTCGGGGGAGGTGTGATCGACAAGCTGCCGACCGCTGCGTACAGCGACCGTGATGTGAAGACAGAGCAGGCGTCTCAAGCGGCTTGACGCTACGCATATATGGATAGATACGGTGTTACAAGATGACCGCAGTTTCAAGTCTACGATGCCAAACCAAACGATACAACGGCGCGATCGCTACTGCTCGTTCTCGGCATGGTTTCGTACTTAGTGGGAACCCGGTGACAGTGATCGATCACCGTCGCAGAAAAAGGAACTTTTCACGAGAATTGAGTATGGGATTCAATCACAAGTGCGGCAGATTGGAGAGATGAGCTACCGCACTGCATAACGAGGGTAGGATGGCTGTGTGAAAGAAAGCGGCTCGTCCACGTCAGCCTATTCGGGGCGATCGATGGTGTGGGATGCAGCCGTGATCGTCGCATTGATGGGCCAATCTTTTGTGCGGTGCTTTGGTGGTACAGCAGAAGTTTGTGAAGATGCCGCAGTGGAGTGAATGTCAAATGGAACGTAACTACATCCCACTGGTAACTAGACGAGAGGGGGATATTACGTACTATGGATCAGTTACCAGCTCTGTGTACTTGCAGCAGTGTGGAGGGGTTCGTTGTCTTGCGAGGCGTCGCACATGGGGCTAAACACCGAGCATCGATCGCGTGCAGCCCATAAGAGTGTTTGCCGCACCATCACTGGCCACTCGCTGCCGGCGGCAGAGGCTGGATGGCAGCCTCCGTCTCCGTCTGATTCGCACCAAGGCGGGAGCTGCACTTGTAGCCCGTGTACCCCTTGATGCCACCGTACGTGAAGACAGAAAACGACGAGATACGGTCGTTCCAAGCCGCACCCAGGTTGGCGATCTCCTGGGCGTAGTAGTTATCCACGACATACCGCTCGCCCTTGCAATCCGCGTCCGCGTAGAAGACGATGATGTCGAACTCCATGTACCCCATGTACGTCCACTTGACCGACGTCGCCTTGTCGTTGAAGCAATTGTGGATGCTGTAGCACGTGTTGCGCCACGGGGCGAGGAAGGCCCTGGCCGCACCAC